>VZUI01003428.1:93758-115134 GCA_013401135.1 Cettia cetti
TAACATAGGGATTTTTTTTTTTTTTTTTTTTTTTTTGTGGCAGTGGTTTAATTGTATGAAAAAATTTGCAGTATTCTTGGAGCTGTACAGATGGTTCCATGCCAAACATATTTGTTTACCGTGGTAATGTCTGAGTTGTAGTGTGCCAGTTAATAAAGGGATTATTTAAGGAAAAAGGTGAATGACTAAAACAGATGTGCCAGTTGAGTGAACCATTAAACGAATCTTACTTCTCAGCTTTATGTAAAGGTTATTTTTAAGCATTTCTGAGAAGTCAAGAGTGCTTTCGGGGATGTTTTTGAGGGAGCTGAAAGCCACTTTTCTGTTTGCTTGGGGGTCTTTTTCTGTGGGCTTTAAAGACAATGGTCTTTCATCTATCTTATGAAGAATTTGCAAAGACAGCAGGTAGAAGTCCTGAGTTCCAACATCTGATCAAGTATTATAGTCTCATGATGAATTTTGACCTGTTTTAAATCTTATGATCTTGTCATTTAGTTGTGGAGAAACATGTTTTAATATTTATGGAATGTAAAATAAATTGCTGTAATGCAGTATACGTATGTATCTTTGTTCCATATAAATCCTGGAGGTCAACCCACTGTAATAATAAATCGAGGTCAACCTGCTGTACTATTACTAAAACCCTTCACATCTTTTCTTACACAAATATTAGGTACCCTGACTTTACTAGAAAATGAAGCACTCTGGCTGCTAAGCATTTTAACCAGAATTGATGTAAAAGTATTTGAGAGAAGCTAAAATCGTGGATTAAAGGCTGTTTGCCCAGGCATTTCATCTGTTATACTTCACATTGTCCAAGTGACTTCCAGAAACTCCATTGATTCTGCTCTTGATAGACTTGACTGGAATATCTCTTCTTAGAAACTGACTTTTGTGAATTAAATATTTGTAGTCTTACTTCTTAGGTGTTGATCAATTCATTTAGGAAAAATCCTGGAGACAGAATTCTAAAGAGAAGACAATAGAAAAAGCAAAAGCATTTTAATACTATTTTTTAAATGTAGCTTTGGGTTGCTGGGTATACAAGATATTTCCTCTGAATTTCCTTTAATTTTGGAGTTAACTTTTTAATAGACAAGCAAGGGCTACCTTGAAAACTAATAGCTCAATTTTAAAAATTCTAGTGCTTAAGTTTGTTTTGGATTAAGGAAATGAGGGATTACTTAAGGCACTTGATCACATATTGTATGGCACGTTCAGTAATGGTACATTTTAGGTACCCTGAAGCTCTGCTGAAAAAGATGAACTTGTAGTGTTTCTGTTTGCACCTATCTGTTGCTGTTTTTTGCCTCTTTCAGTATATTTTTCTTACCAACTTTAAGTCATGGACTTTTTTTTTGTGTTCATGACAACAGGCAGAAGAAAACCTATGTTCTCTCATTTTTTTACTTTTATGACTGAACAGTGCAATTAGTATTATCTTGAACACTCATCCTAGTGGCAGTACTGGTTTAGAAATAGCTGTTTACATATGTGAAGCCTCCCTGGTGTTAATAAAGGCAGAATTTGTTTCTTCATTAAAAATAACTGAATTAGTGGCTTTCTCATTTTAGGTTAGTTGTGGTTTTGTTTAATCCTAGTATTGAAAATATTCCAGAGACAGCACAGAAGTCAACTTCAGCATTTTCAGTGTGTTCCCATCCAAAAATGTGTCTAAAGCTGTCTGTTTTGTGGACGATGATTGTAATCTGATCTAAGCTTAAGTAAAAATGAAGAATTTTCCCTGGTTGAACATAGCAAATAAGGATTTCAAGGGGCTTTGTTTGAGATGATCAATCTCATAGCAGTGTGTTTTGTAATATATTGTAGAGCCATTGCAAGGCAATTAGATCACCTTTCTTGGGATTTCAGGGCTCTATTAATCATCTTTATTTAAAACCAAAGAAAAGGCATATTTGAATTGAAGTTTTCTTCGTTATCCAAGGTATGGGCAGCCTGTTGAAGCACTTAAAATAACATTCCAACAACACAGTATTACGGTGGGGAGTATCATGTCTCTTGTTCATGCACCAGTCCAGTAGGCACATGACATTTCTTTCAGTTATGTTTATGAGATACCTGGCCTATTAAGATTAGGATGGCTGTACTTATTTGACAAAAAGAAAAATTGGCAGGTGTTTTTAATACCTAGTGGTTCATAATACCCATCCGCTGTCAGTTTTGTCAAGAATTAGGCAATTGAATTCTATAAAGTTAGCTTCTGCAAAGCTGTCTTGCTTAGAAGTTACTCCAGTTTGTCATATTCCAGCATGGATTTCAACCTTAACTTTCTTTAGGATTAAGAACCTCTTGACAGGCTTAGGATTTAAAATGTTTAGCTGACCTAACCAACCTTAATGTTGAACTGGCTGAAAATTGCATTTTACATAGCTTTCAAATGTTGTCTTCATTCTTGAAGGACCATGACTTCAATGCAAGGAAATGCAATGTGACTGGATGTAAATGGAGTTAGACCTCAAAGAGGTTTATTCTCTCCTTTGCTGAAGATATAGTGATTTTTTTTTAAATTTATTACATATGCTCAAGGCTTTTGATCCTGTGCTTGTTTAATCATTTTTTTTCTTTCCTTCTACCACTCCAGGCCATATACACCTATGAAAGGAGCCTTTTCCAATGTGTGGTTTGACAGGTATAAGATCTGTAATGACTGTCCTGAGCACACTGAAAGCATTGATTCTATGTGCCAGAACCTTACAGACCTGATCAACGATGAGGTTAAGAATGGCATTGCCAAGAGCAGAATACTCATAGGTAAGAAATTTATTTATAATGTGGTTATTCTAATGGTTTTTTAGTGGCTAAAAGATCATCTTCTTTGAATTTACTCTATCCTGAAGGCTCATGAGCATGGCTTGAAACTGCTGAACAGCCTTTTCAGTAGCCAGTCCTCAGCAATATTGAATCCTTATTTAAACCCATATCTGGTGGGGAATGTGGCTAACTGTAAGCAATATCCTCAAAATGCAAAGCTGTTTTTATTGTCTTTTATTGTCTGTATTTTTATTGCAGTCATTTGTAATCATTATTTAAAATAGAGTGGGCAGTGATTTACTTTGAGAAGTACATAGTTTTACTATTTCCTTTAAGCCCTTTTCAGGGATGGAAAAATACACTTTCCAAAAATGACGTGCATTTTGGAGAATGGAGATGTAGCATATAAATAATCATGAACTTTTCCTTACTGCTCTAATCATTTTGGGTTAAATTAATTCATGCAGGAAAAATGTGCATGTTACATAGCACTAAAGGTTAACACTTGATAACAAATGAAGTATTAGCTGTAATAGTTCATATGAAATATCTTTATTTCTCTTTCCACAAATTTCCAGTAACTTTCACAGTACTTCAGTGAAATAGATGGTAGGATATTAAGGCCCAGGAATTGAGGGTGATGAAATAGCCTATGGCAGAGAGGGAATGAGAATTCACATGTCCTTGGCTCCCTGTCCCATCTCTGGACCACAAACTATTTCAGGTTGGGGAAAAAATTCTTAAAGTGGGATCTTATAAATTTATGTCCAACTGAGTCATGCTGTCAAAATCTTGCATGGTTGAGCCACTACCATTCAGCCTGGAGTGTTTTCCTGGTCCAGCCCCATGTTGCTCTGTGAGGGCCTGTGCTTGCTTTCCCTTTCTGGCTCATTGCCCTGGCTTCAGAGTGCATTGTTTTGGATGGCTGTCAACAGAATCCCTTTGATCTGTCTTTCCTGTGTTGTTATACCTGCTGGCTTGGAAGCAGCTGGAGAAGTGCAGGTGCTTTGCTGTAGAGTAAGCTGGGAGATGCTCTATGTACAGATCCAGTGTACTACTAGGCTGTTTTCCTTTCCTCTGTAGCTTTCAAAATTAGAAATAGCCAGCCTGCAAAGAATGAAGGTTGTTTTTCAAGTCATAAGCGGAGTAAGGAAGTTGGCATGCACTGACTGTTTCATCCTGTGGATTCTTTGGAAGTCCCCGTCTCTGTGTGTTTGCATTCCTCATGTATAAATCAGAAATAGCTGTACTTGTTTTGTCACTCTTGAGAGCTCTGTTTCCCCACCTGACAGAGACTACAAGCACCCATCCTCGTGGTTCAGTCCAGTATTTTTGCAGAGAAGCAAAATAAGGCAGCCCTGATTTACCTCATCCAAAGTACAGAAGGGGACTCACGTGAATGCATAAAAGACTTGGTAGTGGAAAATTGTATCACTTGTGATTGTACAAGATTAAGTGTTCTTCCACAAGACCTTTGTGCCTTTTCTCTGCTTTTTTTGATGATTAACCAGTGTGTGATGCAGTGAAGGAGGAAGCTTAGAGATCCTCTAAGGTCTCTGTGCATAAAGGTGACATTAATCATCTCAGATAGGACTTTGTGCGGATAATTGTCCATCTTCAGGATTTTTTTCTTACAGGAAGTTCAGACTCTAGCAAAGGCACTCTGTAGATTTATAGTACTCAGCCTGGAGAACAGAAGGCTCTGGGGAGATCTTGCAGCACCTTCCAATACCTAAAGGGGCTCACAAGAAAGCTGGGAAGAACTTCTTACAGGGCCGTGTAATGATAGGACAAGCTGGAATGGCTTTAGACTGAAAGAGTATAGGTTTAGATTAGATATTAGAAAGAAATTTGTTACTTTGAGGGTGGTGACACACTGGAACAGATTGCCCAGAAAAGCTGGAGATGTCCATTCCTGGAAGTGTTCAAGGCCAGGTTGGATGGGGCGCTGTCCAGCAGGGGGTTGGAACCAAATTATCTTTAGAGTTTCTTCCAACCAAAACCATTCTGTGATTTTTTTGATCAAAAGAAAATATGAGGCCAGGTCAGTATGTCTGCACCAAACTGCAATGTCCACTGGAAAAGGAGAAATGTGTGGCCTGAAATTTTTCTGAGTTTAGGAGATTGGTGTACAGGAGATAATGGAAGGTCTGGTTACTTGCTTACAATATCAGATAACTAAGTTCTGTCAGATCTTTTTAGATTTTTCTTTGAAAATGTCAGGAATATCCATCTGGTACAAGAAGATGAGGCCTAAGGTAACAAATGGAGTGCAGACACTGGGTTTGTCACTGCTGGTACCATGGAGTTGGAGGAGGCAGCCTTCGTGAGCTAAAGGGAAAAACAAGACATTTATAGCAGGGGAAAACAGGGTGAAATTTTGCTGTGAATTCATAGTGAATTCAATGCTGTTGCATCATGTTGGAGATCCATAGTGGGAATACTGGTACATATCTTATTATGGAAATGAGAGACAAAATAGTTGAGAGAAGCAACTGGAAAACTTGGGAACTGTGAACAACAGTGGGGGCCTTTTTGGTGAGGGTCACAGAAGCCAAAGAGCAGAGTAGTCATATGAAGGTACTTACAGGGAGTGAAATTCTCCTTAAAGGGTTAAGGAGAATTGGGTTGAGTGACCATTTTGTAGTAAGTGGGAGTTTTAATGACTGGAAAGAAAACAAAATTACTATGAGTACCATAACAAGATTGAAGGTTATGGTTTTATATAGAATAGAGGACTAGAAATTACAGGCTGAGGGTGAATGTCAGATATTGTTGGATGAGCGTGAGCAAGGTGTTGGGCAAGCAGGAAGGTGGGCAGCTGCTGACAGCTCAGAGGTGTGGCATAAGAAGACAAGATCTGAGGGAGCACTATGCAAAGGTGAGTGAGTGGGAAGAGATGGGGGAGCAGCAGTGGCCTCTCAAACATGGAAAACGAGAAGCCCAACACCTGGTATTCTGGGGGATGATTCCCCTTCTTGAGCCATTCAGACTTTCCACAAGGCTTGGGATAGTGGGACAGTAAGAGCATTTTCTCTGGAAGAAATTATAGCCTGCATTGTTTGCTTTAATAGCTCTGAAATCCATAGGTGGCTGCTTGTAGAGCAGAACTCTAAAGCTGAGGATGGAGTCCTTATTGTACAGTGCCACTCCTCTCTTCTTTATCAAGAAAAATGCTGGTGCAACCTTGCTTTTAACAGCTGCTCCATGAATCTACTTTTAAAGAAATCAATTGCTTAGTTTACTGGATGTAAAGGAAGTCTTAGTTTTAAAACATCCATATTAATTTTGTGACATGGCTCATCTGCCCATTCCTATCTCCTAATTGTTTCATGAGTTGCTTTCCTTTTAACACAAGTCTTTTTAAGGAAGTAGACTTCTGATTAAGCTTTATTTGCCCTGACCTTGGAGGAGGAAGGAAGGGAGACTAACAGCAATACATAATTATTCATAAAAATAATTATATCATCCCCAGAATTTGATAATGGTACTTAATTTTTAGCCAGACATTCTTGTTGAGTTACTCTTACTGGTCTTCCTGGCTAGAGCACTCTTTGCAAATAGTCTTGTAAGTAGGTTTGTATTGACTTTGGAGATAAAAGGGTGTTATAAATTTAATCAAATTTTGACACTTGGAGCTTTGATAGTATCCTTTCTTTAAAAACAGGATGTATTTCTTCTCTATAAATGACTTAATTCGTTTCTAAATTGGCCAAACAAGCCACAGTTTAAAATGCAGGACAATAATTTCTTTTTCTATCTAAAGCTAAGTTGGTTTTTCAGGTGACAGTGGTTTTGTTTTTTGTTTTCATGTGTTGATTGTTCTGTTATTTTGGGGTTTTTTAACTGCTTCCATAGTAATAGTGCACTATAAAATAAGTCTGCTTCAGTGAAAACTGTTAAAGATTTCAACATTCTTATTCAAGAATATGTTAGAAGCTCTTGAAAGAAATGGCCCTCTCATTTTTTGAACGTTTCAATAGGGCTCACTGTAGTCAACTACACTTTGGTGAAAGGCAGTCTTTTTGTTCTTTTTTTGTTCTTAATTTAGCATTGCTTTCCTGCTTTCACAGGTCACTTTTTGTGTAGTGCAGAAGTGCTGATCCAAGCGTGTTGGTCTCTGCCACCTGTAGTCACTCATGTAAGCAGCCAGTGAAAATAAACTTTCCATAACAGTCCTGTAGATTTGACTAAATGCCAAAAAACACATGCATGATTCCTGACCCCTTGTGCTGTAACAATAACATGAGACACACAACCACTTTTTTGTTTATTACTAGACTTCTTATATAGCTTCTGAACCACGGTGGAAGTAACATAAAAGCTCTGTGCTTCTTGTAAATATTAGCATTTCCTTCTCTCTCACTGTGTGTGAGAATGGGGGGGGGGGGGGGGGGTGGAGAAATATCTTGGCTTTGACATCCCAGAGAGTGGATCCTATAAATATGTGAAGATAAAAACTTCCAACAATAAATCGTTAAAATGTTGAGCGAACTATTTCACCCACAATCTTGGTATTTTATGGTTTTGGCTTCTAAGCCTTTTGCTGTCACTCATCCTATCTTGCATCTTCTGTCTTTATTAGGAGGACATTGTCTTCCAATCAGAGGTACTTACTGCCTTGTTCTTACAGAGTAAATTCATGGATTTATTTTGCTGTTTGTCTCTGCAATTCAAATGGGATTTTTCTTTCTGTACCTCCCATTAAGTGGCTTTGTGGTTTATCTAAATTGCGCCCGAGATGCTGGGCTCAAAGAGATAGTTAGTCCATCTGCCCCATAATAGCTGCAAGATTTTATTAATTTTCAGTGCATCAGTGTAAATTTGCCTTGCATTTAGACTTTGGGGTAAATGTTTGCTCCTCTTGGTTTTGGGGGGTTTTTTTTATGTCTTAACTGACCATGTTTCTCTTTTGGATCTCTGCTACTCTAGCTCACACATCAGGAAGTAAAAAAACCCAATTGAATCTTTCTGTTTCCTTTGTAAGTCTTTCAGTAGGAGGTACAATACTAATTTTAAACCAAGAGTAGTCCACTACTTGTTACTTTGTTTCCCGGCACTTGATGGTGTCAATTTTAATGTATCTAAAGACTCTGAAAGGTGACACATTCTCAGTATGGTGAATGACAGGCTTAGTAAATGACAGTAAAGATTAGCAGTAAATGAGATGCACAGCAGTAAATTCAAAAATAGTTCAATCATGATATTGTCATCACATATAAGATAATGATTTCAGTAGGAAGATAATTATAAAGTGAATCAAGTTCTGATCTTTTCAGCCATACTAGGAGCTCTGTTGAAAAGTGTCCTTACTCATCTTCAATAAATACCTGAATTCAGTGTAAAATCAAATGGATGGATGGGCTTTTAGAATGCTTGAGAGTTGTGCAGACACACCACACGGTACAAATTAACCTGTTGTTTATTCACAGTTGTGCCAACAGAGTCGTAGAAGAGTGCAACTTCACAACATTTGCCATTCCATTGTCATGTGCAGGCTCAGCTCTATTTAGGCAAATCCTTACCATTGCTTTTCTGACTTCTAGAAGGTCTCTGCACACCTGTTTGTGTGCTTCACTACTCTTTGCTTTAGGGAACATTTTCCACTTTCCTTTCTGTGATTCAGTTTAGAGTCACAAATACTGTGAGCATAAAGCAGAGGTTGTTCTCTTTCTTTCTCCCATGTTGTGCAGTTATGCCAACTGTAAAAATGACAGGTGAGTGTTGCAGCAGGGCAGTGCTGTCATCCTCTCAAGAGTCAACCGAGAAAACGCACTGGGGAAATGAGGCAAGCCATACATTGGCAGAGTAACATCTTAATAAAAAATGATTTGAGACTTTTCATGGATTTCATTTTCCTTCCAGTGCTAAAAATTATGACCCCTTAGGTACACATGTTGGGTTCCCTCTGTTACCCATAACAGTTGAAAATAAAAGTGTAACTGGTTCAGGTTTTATTGCGAGTTGATATGTTAGAAACAATTGTACACTTGTTTTTACAAGTGGTAAAACTTGTACCACTTAAATATGCATTTCAAAATGTGTTTTGACTGGTGAGAAAGTTGGGGAGCAAATTGGTTCGTGTTCCTAACAAGAGTAAGTGGCTGAGCCACTCAAGGGAAGTTGCCTTTGTTCTTGTAAAGACGCTCAAGTTTGTTGCTCTTGTAAAGACTAAGTAACAAACAGAATAACAAGGCTATCAAAGGTGGAAACCGTTCATTGCAGTTCTACTGGTGTGCAAGGTTTTTGTTTGATGAATTTTCATGAAAAGATTAAAAGGAGAAAAATCACTGCTGTGAGGAAATTCACTTGAGACAAAGTATATGTTTGAGAACTTAACACAGGAGCAGTGTTCAGGGAGTTCTGTGGAGAAGGGAATTTGCTGTTCTACTGGCATTTGTCCTCTTTGCTGATATTCATTTTTGAACACTGTTAAATGTATATAATACTTCCATTCATTGATGAAAATGGGAGGTCAAAACAGAAAGTCAGCTTTTTTTGCAGATGATGTGTAGAACAAGGCTGTGCTGTTAACGTTAATAGAAGGTAAATCACAAAGTCCCTAGGGAGAGGGAAAGGTAAACTGGAATGTGGCTTTAGGGAGAAATTCCTGATAACAAACTGATTAAAGTAACTCTAAGATGAAATACTAAAAAAAGGAGAAATTGAGAATGAAAAATGCTGTGAGAATGGAATGGAAAGGAGTTAAGAGTATGTAATGTATTGTAATAATAACAGAACAGGCCAAGACAATTTCTAACTGTGCTGGTGTAGCCTTATACAACAGAATAGTGTTTGTCTTGTGCTGTGCTGGCAACAGGCACTGTGTGTTGGAGGATTCATTTCTTGCCACTTTGTTACCAAAGCTGTACTGACAAATGTGAAGTAATACAGGAAAGATGAAGAACTACTACAGAAAAACTAGTGAAGAAATATTGCTTAAAACAATCACCCCAAACTACACCCCTACACCCAAGTCCAAATCCTAATCTCATCAAAGTGGGGTTTAGCTTCTCCTGTTCCTTTTTTGCTTCAAAATTTGTGTGCTAGGTATGGTTCATAGCTTTTTTTTCCCCCCCATGTCTGTGATTTCTAGTATGGCAAGCGGCTTTGAGCACATTATAAAGTTTTACTGAAAAAAGTGAAAAAGTGATGTTTGTTTCTTCCTAATTCCATAATCATTACAGCAAATGGACTGAGGCTTTTTACAGTCAGATCTATATGATTCAGGATGCACTTGGCAATATCAAACCTGTATGTGCTAGAGAGCTGTTTGTTCTGTAAAGAAGATTGAACACGTAAAGAACTTTTGGAATTCAGGAGTAGCTCACTGCAGTCACTAAAGTGATGCGTGGGGGAGAAGGCAGTTTTTAGTGTTCTCTTGTGTATACAGGACAGGAGATACAGAATAAACCTTTGTGCTGGATAATAAAGTTAGTCTTTTCTGAGATGCAAACACAGACATTGTTAGACAAAGTACAAAGAAACAAATAAAGCTGAAGTTTGACAGTTTGTTAATACTTGGTTTTCTGAGCCCCTTATAATGTTCAAGTGTCATCATGGACCAGATTATCATTTCAGACAAATACAAATGGGAAGCAAGTTAATACAAATCAAGATCCTTGCAAAAGTTAGCTGGAGTTTTGTTTAAAAGGCTCCTAAGGCCATTTAGAAGCTCTGAAAGGAATATTTTATCACTGAAAAATGGCAACCTGGTGAGGGTTTCTGTTTTATTCAAGCAGGAATAAATTCTATATGAAAAATTTAGTTTCTGTTTGCATTGTGTTACATCATCCTGTGCCTGAGATTACCTGAATTTAGTTACAGATTATATTCCAGAAAAGAATGTTTTAGTTTTAGTGAAGTATTGCATGGGAGTTTCCTTCTGATTCAAAATCTTTAATTTGGAAGTGTGATGACTGCATGATTTCAGCAGATCTTTATCAGCTATCAAGGTGTGTCACAAGCAGCTTTCTTCTTATTGCAGAGGGGTATTACCTAAAAATCAGCACTACACTGAAGCAGATTGGAGGTTATAAATGCATCCTTGAGTGAACTTTCTCTGCAACTGGAAGTGTTTTACATAAATGAGTCTGTTGTATGTGCTCCCCTATTAGTCTGCACATAAATCTCCTTTATGAGTCAGGGAAGTTAACACGAAGAGTTAGGTGCTTTCCTGCACTGGCATCCTGAGCATTGTTGAGCTAACCCTGTTTAACTGTTGTGAGACATTAATCACAGTTCTCATTAAAATAGGTATGAGAGGGAAACTGAAAATGAATGTACTTTTAAATTTAAAACCTACTGGCAAACTCTGAACTTCTGTGCAGAGTCTTTGTGTGTCTTGGAAGTAGATTGGTCTCAAGCAGAGAAGCAGGTTGGTGAAGACCTTGCAATATTCTGCCCATCTAAGGATGAATGAAATGTTGCTATGTCATTTTGATTTTTGTCTAACGCTGCTTACACGATCTGCTGAGCAATGCTGTACAGTTTATGTATTCTTCATGCTGAGATCATCTGTATATATGTACTTTTGTGTTATGTTTATGCTCTGTCATTTCATACATTTGTTTTGTGTAATATCTGTAGCTGCCTCTTATTTTTCCTTCATCCAAAATTTGAATACTTGTAAAAGTTCTTGACTGAAAATGTTCTTTATGTGTTATGTCAAACATACACTTATGCTGAAATGGTTCTTGTAATTGAAAAAATAGTCTGCATCTATAAATGCTTATTCAAATTGTTGTTTTTGAAGCATTCACCATATGGCATTTACTCGGAGATGGTTGTGGTATCAGGTGGTCAACTTCAGGTATTCCCATGCAACTCAAATTCAAAAAGCTAGTCCTTTGTATTGCATTTTCTTGTCGTAGTATAAGCCCCATAAAAGAACCATTACCTAATATTCTTCTAAACAGAAGGTGACTGCATTGTCAAAGACTGCTGGTGAGTAATTGCAGACAGTGTGCCAGATTGTGACTAACTGGGTACAAAATTTTAAGATTAAATCATTTACAAACTAGTAATGACTTTTCAATGCAGCTTTTCTTCCTGTAATCTGAAATACTTGAAATGGACTTCATTTTATGTGTTGACAAAGCATTGTCTCTATTTATTTATAACCAAATGCAAAATGGTCTCTTAAAGTACAAGTGCTTCTTTTGGGGTTTGGATGACAGCATTCCTCAGAATGATCAAAAGGAAATGAAATAAGTGACCAGATTGTGCATAAGAAAATAAAGGAAACTTTACTCTAGTAATCATCTGGATACAGTCAATATAATGGCCTGTGTACTGTGTCCATGTGAAGTAATGTGGTAGTCTGGATTTCTTTCCTAATGAATAAGCATTTGTCATATAAAAATCGTCCCTGAGGAATTATCTTCAGTAAGGAATTAGTGCAGTTGAAGAGACATATGGATCACAGAGGGCCATTAATTCAGAGATCCAGTTAGAACTCAGGGGGAGTACATTGCATTTGTTCCATATTTATTATATATCCCAAGGTATAACAACAAAAATATCCTCAATGCTAGTTTAATGTGAATGCTCATTGATTATACACAATAGAGATCTTTCATGTGTGAATGCTGCTAGCCTAGGGGAGAAATAACTTGAGTACAAAAAGCAGTGAGAATTACCTGTTCACAGAGTTTTACTTTGTTAATTTCAGAGTATGTATGGCCACTGTATTCAGCTACCTGGTAGGGACCACATACAAATGGCTTCTGAAGCAAAGGCCCTTTGCCTGTTCCTTTTTTGTCCTCAGTGATGAATCTTTGGCACTGCTTTAGCTATCCAGTGTCTTAATTGCATCATGCTTTGATTTAAACCTCAGGCTGTGCCACATAAGGTTCAGGTTGGACATCAGAAGGAATTTCTTCACAGAAAGGTTGTTGAACATTGGAATGGGCTGTCCAGGGTGGTGCTGGGGTCACTGTCCCTGGAGGTGTTCAAGAAATGACTGAATGTGGAACTTGGTGCTGTGGTCTACTTGACAAGGTGGTGTTGGGTCATAGGTTGGGCTTGGTGATCTTAGAGATCTTTTCCAACCCAAGTGATTCTGTGATTATAAAATCATAGTAACCTTTATGATATTCAAGTTGGGGGTTTTGTTGTATTATGTATAAAAGGAACAAGTCTGAAGATAATAAATTGTACATTGGGTTACAAAGACTTACAAAAAAGTCCAATCTTTGTTTCTTTTGTTGCATCCCAGGAGGCTTTTCGATGGGAGGTGGAATGGCAATGCATTTGGCATATAGGTTTCATCAGGATCTGGCAGGAGTCTTTGCCTTGTCTAGTTTTCTCAATAAAGACTCTGCTGTTTACCAGGTGAGTATGGAGTAGATATTACAGAAAAGCTGCTTAGCTACATGGAAAGCATGATTCAAATTCAGTATACATGTTTATACATCTGAGGCAGTTGATTCATATTAAACCTAAGCCATTTCTGGGAAATATATAATCAGAATGTTAGGAAAGTGAGGCTTTAAAGCTGTCTTTAAATGATGTTTTATTGTGCTTTTTTGCACAGACAGCACAATATTAAAGTGTAGAAGGAAATTGACAAATTAAATGCTTTACTATTTGTCCTTAGTTGTTAAAGAGTCTGTGTAAGCATAAGTATTCTTTGAAAATGTGTGATGCATTACAATACTCATGAGCTCATTTGCTGTCATGAATTTCTTCTGTTTCTTTTATTTGGGTAGGGGTATAGACATTATACTAAACCCTATCATTTGTCAAGAGTTACTGTGTTGTAATTTGAAGGGCAGTTTTTTCCCGTATTTCCTCATTTACTTCTATGGAGATAGTACAACATGACCCCTAAAATGTAGATCAATAAGTTGTCACCATGCAACTGTAAATATTCTTTTAAAATTTTTGGCACTATGTCTGATGGTGTCTCCTTTCCATCTAGGCTTTGAAAAGAAAGGAAAGTGCTCTTCCAGAATTATTTCAGTGCCATGGAACTGCTGATGAACTTGTTCTCTACTCATGGGGCGAAGAGACTAACAAGATGTTAAAGTCTCTGGGAGTATCAGCATCACTTCATACTTTTCCAAACCTCAATCATGAGCTCAGCAGAACTGAAATAGAAAAATTAAAATCCTGGATTGTAAAGAAGTTGCCTGTTGATGCACCAAAGGGAAATGAATAAATGAAGATCCAGCCTCATACCTTCTGATTTTTCATAGTTTTAAAATTATTTGTGACATATATATGGGTGTTCCATATCCCTTATGTAAGCACACCTTGAGGCAGACACTTTTGTATTCCATAAAGTTTGCCTAAGTGGTAAAAAAATGGTGCTGACCACTAAACCTCACTTTATTATAGGGGTGGGTTTGTTTTCTTGTCCAGTTTCTAAGCATACATCAGTCTACAAAAAATAATGACTGATAATATTGAAGCCATTCCAAAATAGTCAAAGCAATAATCAGGAAGCATTGCTGTGAATCTCCCAGATTTTGTTCTTTTTTTGTTGTTGTTGTTCTTTTTTTTTTTCTTTTTTTTTTTTTTTTAAGGGGTGGGGTTGTGCAATGAGGTGTTCTGAGAAAAAATATACAGTGGCATGGTTGTTTCTAATGGCATCGCAGCAGCAAATAGGTCAATGATGAAAATAATGCAGTTTTACTTGTAGAAATGTGTTCATCTATTCATTAGTTTAGTGAGAGGAACTGTATTGACTTCAGTTGGATTCTCAGCATGTGGGAACAAACTTGCCTCAAAGCACAGCTGTATGTCACATGAAAAAAAAATCAGGTTTGTGTTATATTTTAAAAAGTCCTAAGTAGCTATGCCTAGCTATACCACAGGTCCTTGTTATTGCTCTTTCTCATTGTTTTGTTACTCAGAGATCTAGGTTTGTGTGAGTTTATTGAGCCCTCTGTGGTTGGCAGTGTAGATTTAAAACAGAAAGAAATCATGATTGCTAGCATCTATCTTGTTTTTGAAGAAATCATTCTTTAGGCCCTGTTCCTGTAGAAACTAATTTTTGCCAAGAGTTTTCTTTTGGCCTGCAATACATTTTAAATTAAAAGATGAGGATACTTGACTTCTCCGTGCATATTTAAAAGTTGTAAATAATAATTGTGATATAAAGAAAACTTGTATCTCCTTATTTTAATGGTGGATGATTCATCTCTCTGTCAGTTTGATAAATTAACTCAGAGTATAAATATCTTTTCTTATGTAATTGTAATTTTTTTTTTATTTCTCCCCTCTCTGCCCCATTTTCTACTCCCCAATTTCTTTAGCAATTTCTTTAGTAATTTTTTTTAGCATGACAAGCTATTCAGCCTTTTGCCAAAGCCAATACATCCAAGTCTCTTGCTTAATCCTCTCCTTTTCCCATTTTTGAAGAATGGATCTGGGACACTTGGTTGCTCTGTCACAGCAGTTCGCTGCCAGTACTGACTATGACTCCAGAAATATCAGCTAGCTCCCAGGGACTAAATTTTATTCAAATCCTCATGCCCTGAGACCTCAGTCAGCTTTTACCTATCTTGAAGAGTAAGCAAGGGGAAAAAATGTCACTGTTCAAGTATAAGGCATGTAATTGGCAGTAGCAAGTAACAACTTCCTGCTGCTAAAAATATTTTGCTGTATTTCATTTTCCTAGCATTAGCAAGTCAGCAGTCTGTCCTGAAAAACAGCATTTTAAATGGCATATGAAAACTCAGCTATTTGAAACAGTGAGTGAACAGCAGTTTTTCCTGGTGCCCTAGGCTTACTAATTACTGCAAATTAAATTGAAACAGGTGTGTTCAGAGGCAGCTGAGCTAACATTGCCTTGGCCCAACTTTAATTGCAGTCCTTGACAAGTGAAGTAGCAGCATTTTCGGGATAATGCATCACTTTTGCCCCATTTTCTGTTCTTCCTGAGCTCCTATCAGGAGGCTCTTTGAACCACTATTGCAAGGTGGCAGTTCATTTTGGTGACAAGTGCATTCACACGGTAAAGTGGCAGGTTTCTGGCAAGGTGGCTTTGAACAGGATCAGAGAATAGCATGAAACAGTTGAAGGAATACCATGGAGGGAATAGGAAATATTACCAAGCCAAACCCAGCTCTTTTGATTGTTTTTGAAATGTTAATAATTGCAAATACACTGAATACAGGGTTTGGCTTAGTTCCCTTGATATAGGTTGAGAAGCGATTACAAATGTAATGACATCCTTAGAAACCAGTAAGTCCCCAGTTTGCATCTATTTTCTTCCATCTTCTTGGCTTGTGAGTGCAAGCCAACTAATCAGGAGATGCATTGTGATGTAAGACTGGAAGTCCATTAGGTATATGTTGTAACAGAGTCCCAAATCTCAGCGGCTTTGAGGTCACTTTTGGGATGTTGGCAAACTCAATAGTTTTCCTTCAGTCTACAGGAAGTGAGGACAGTGGGACTCACCCATCCCTTTAGCTGAGGATGGTGTGGCTCTCTGTCGCAGAAGGTGCCAAGCTCATACTGGACAAACAGACTGAAGTTTAGCCCAGAAAAATTTGGGTTGCTGGTTGGTATTGAGAAGCAGCCAGAGGCAATATTAGTCCTTGAAGACAGTGGACGTGCTGTTAGATATTTAGTCAAATGAAAACTTAAATAGTTAAAATTAGCCCAGCTGCTTGACAGCATTTTTCAGAAGTAATTCAAACAGCTTTTTGACAGCCTGGATTCTTTTTTAACCTGGCCCTGTTTTACTACACTTCAAACAAATTAATTTTTAATTTGATACTGAAAATAGAGTAAGGGTTTATTTGTCAAAAGGGCATCTCTGCTATACTTATGGCACAGCAGCTCCAGGACCTGCCTGTTGGTTTCTGTGTAGAGTGTAAAGTGCTTTTTAGTCTTTAAGAATAAAAAAGACTTCCCTTTGGACTGAATGGTTGCCTGTTGTTGGGACAGACTTCCTGTACAAGGTACCAGGGCATAAGAGAGCCCTGAACTGGTATGTCTTACCAGGTGCATTTATAGTCAGATGAAGTGAATGATAAAGGATGGAACCTTTCTGGTTCATCCCTAATGTTTCACTCCTAATCATACAAAAATGTTAAGGGGAAAGATGCCCTGCCCTTTTAGGAGAAATCAACTTGAGGTGCTTTCATTTTTTATTTTTTTTTTCCTTTTCTACATGAGCTACTTCCTGTTTCTGTCCTGTTTAAAGATACAGTCCTGAACAGCATTTTGAGGAAGAGACTGCAAAATTTAAGTGCCAAACCTGGATCTGTTCTACTTACTGCTTGAGCTAGTGCAGATACAAGAATATAAAATACGAAGAGGGTGGCTCTGTCCTGCTCCAGAAGAGGCAGGAGCAATTAGTTGGCAATGCTGGTGTATGTTCTTACTGTAACTCTTTTGAGGTACTTTTTTCTTTCTTTTCAAAGTTAGATAAGAGTTTGGCTCTAAAGTACAAGCTTTTAATACCATTTAAAATGTAACTGGAATAACTGACTCAGTAAGTCCATTCAGATTGATATTATTTTCTTGGAGCTTGGTACTGTTTTGGTGAAATACACAATTCAGTAGGAAAAAGAAAACTTGTTTAATAAAATCTTTAACTCTTGGGCTCAGTTAGTGTGTTCCATAGTGCTTCAGAAACAAAGCACTAGTGTTTGGACATTTTTTTTCTTTCTACTTTTCTGACACTACACATTTGTTTTTCAGATGTTTGAAATTTGTGAGTAGATCATTGTTGTAAATGTGGGTGCCTTCTGAGTAATTCTTGTGCTTGTACAGATGTAAAGCCAGAGAACATATATATGAATAAGGCAAAAATTAGTGGAACAATGTGGGAAGCCAGAAGTCATTGGTAACATAATTTTGACATTAAAGCAAGAAATTCTCTACTTAAATTAATCTCTTCTCATGTTAGATCTTTCACTGCTTTTTTAGTAAATTATCTTTAAAGCCATTTAACAAGTCTCTACAGATGAAGTGAGCCAAGTGGGTGAAAGTAACATGTATTTATAAAGATGAGATCCAGATGGCAAAACACAGAAATGGAAACCTAGTGGACAATGTTAGAACAAAATTTGTTAAGATGTAGATGGAGAAAAGTGGATTTGAGTTTACTTTGCAGCTGACACAAGTTCTAGAACAGCTGTGAAGATTGTTTGGGAGATCATAGAAGAGAAACCTGTTCCTTAAGTTTCCTGGCTTGCCTCAACCTTCATTTGAGATTCAGCTGGCTAAGGGTGCTCTAGAGAAAGGAAATAACAATTACCAATTCAGTTTTCTACTTCTGTTTCTTTTCCAAATCCTCTTCTACAGTGTGAATCTGATATTGCTACTCAGAAGAGAAACTAGCACTTCTATTTTCAATAGCACGTCTGTTCAAATGTTTCTCTGCACACTGCATTGGACTTAGCACCCAGCTGTGCCTTGGGTGAGTTCTGTGTTTACTGAACAGTTAGATTAAAAAAATGTAATGTGGAAGAGCCAGTGGTGTGATTCCAGAAAGGCCCCTTATTCCCCATGGCACAGTGTTGAGCCTGAGGACCCTAGCAAACCTGCTGTCATCCAGATAAGTTTTGTGAGCTTGAAGGACAAAAATTACACTCTTCTGTTAAGCGTGTGAGGGTTGTAGGCACTGCTGTGGTGAGTAGGCACCTAAAATCTTCTGTGGATTCAGTGTGTGAATATGTAGGATCCTTTAAAAATGCAGGGAAAAATTGGTATCTCCTTATTAAGTTCTTAAAAACAGTTGTGTAGTGAGTGTTTATCATTAGTCTTGAAACATTAGTTGCTAGTGACAAGGAATTTGTCATTTGTCATGATTCCAGAGAACAAAGCCAATGAGGCTTTGTAACCTGTGTCTTAATACACAGTGGAGATTGTCAAAATAGACCAGAGAGTGTACTTAGAATGTTTCCACCACTTCATAGCACCAGTATTTCGTGGTTGGTGGATATTTTAGCCTGGCTTCTTAAAAGGAGTTACAGTTTTAAATTAAGTGCAACATGAAGCAGTAACAATCTAATAATCTGCAACTCCTAATAAAAGCATAGAAGAATTAATTGCTTGCTTGTTCTCTCTTGGTTGGTAAAAGGTGTTTGTCACCACAAGTAATGTACAGTGATAGACATCAAGTATGTCAGATCATAGTTCGAATCAAGGAAGCCATCAAGATATCATGTCATGCATACAGTAGGAAATCTATAAAAGTATGACTTCTGCTGCTTCTTGACCTTTAAAATATGCAGAAATACATCACACTGCAAGCATTACCTGCTGTCATAGTTGATCTTAGTAGAAAAAATTCTTTCTGGGGCATGTTGCAGCCAAATACTGATATTCAAGCATGTGAACAGCCTCTGCTGCCTTAGAGCCTATGGTTCCCACTGATGGATCTATGTAGAAAGCCTGGCTTCAAAAATGAAGTTTGTTTTGTTGTAGGAGGGTTTGGGGTGAAGTTCTTAATGTAGCCAAGATCTTGTGAGGGGAAGCTGAAATAATTATGTATCTTAGTCACACTAGTATGCCAAAATTGCAAAAGCAGTGATTTAATGCTTCCAGAGTAATAAGAATGGTTGAGTGCTCAAGCATGCTTCCCTTCCATAGCTTCCATTGCTAATCTCTAGTCCACATAAGGTGTGTTTGTATATCAGAGGAGAGTTTCCCTTTTCTCTTTGCCTTTTTATGAACTGGAAGTTGGAATAATTTTCAGGTTAATACAATGCATGATTTAGGCAAAAAACTTCATCTACCCTTAAAACAGAGCTTCTATTCTTTGTCTTTGCACTGCAGAAATAGTAATGGCAGACTGATGACCTTCTGGGCAAGAACTATGGTGTTTTCATCACTAGGATTTTTCCAAATACACGATATTTTGGGTTTGCCCATAGACCCATTTTGACTTAAGCCTCGAGCCTGCTATTTTCAGAGGAATTAATGTTTTTCAGTGTTTCCACTGAACAGGTTTCACTCAAAATTGGCTAAATAAATGCTCAATGATGAACTCAGGGTTCAGAAATGGAATTAAACCTTTCTTTGGTTTGCAGCAGAGTGTTTTTCAGTTAGGACTTGCAGGTCCCTGTCTTCTGACTGCCCCCTTTCCTTCCCCACTGGATTGGGAAGGGGGAGGAAGCTTGTTTAAAAGTAGGTTCCCTCTCCTTTTGGGCAGTCAGCCTGTGGAGAAACATTTCATTTCATGACACGTCACATCAGATTAACACTTGGAACCGTACAGACTTTTGTACTATGGCCACCTCCAGCATTTATGGAGGTGGTGTGGAGTGCCGCGTGCTAATTTAACATAATTTTCTGAGAAATGACCTGGATGGCAAATGAAGGATAGTACTGCCAGTATTTATAATAATCTACTGATATGGGTTTTAAAAAAAAAAGTGCCCCCTGCTTCTTTTTGTATTTATAATTTAGCATGAATCATAACCAGAAGTCAGAACTGTGCTGGTGAAAAGAATGGATATTATTATTATAAGTGCCAGGGCAGATTTTGTATATCAAAAGCTGACAAAAAAAGACAATTTGCAGAAGTTTCAGTAAGTGCATCATTAAATCATCCTTGGCTCCTTCTCAGTTGTTTTTTTAAATGATGCTTCTCTAAGCAAAAATATAAACATGCAAAGCACTGAAGGTGACTTTCTTGGAAGAACTGGATTTTTTCCTCACTAAGGAAATATATTTTTTCTGAAGATGTCCAATTGATTAATGGCAGGCCGCATGGAATTGCTGAGTGAAATCCTCAAGATGTTTTAGTGTTTTTATAGCACAACATGGTTGTCAGTGTTTTTGTGTATTTGAAAATATTTGGCAGCTTTGTTGACCAGATAGGCAATGGTATGTGAATTTCACATTTTATATAAAAGCCCTTGGTTTCATAGCTGCAATTAGGGGTTTAACATTTAGTTGAAACAGTGATTAAGTGATTGCCTTCATAATTTCTGTAATGTCATGAGAAGGGAGAGCCTTGTGTCATGTTCCACTCCACCAGCTCTGAATGTCTGGTTTTCCTGAAGTCATTTTTGGACCCAGAAAGCTGTCAGGCCTGGAATTGCCTGTAGTCTTGCTGGCCTCAGCAGCTCTCCCCATGGCCCATGAAGGGACTTAAACTGGCTTTCCTGGTGACAGAAGTGAGTTCCATCCTCATAGTGGAATCCCCTTACTGTCTTTGGCATGAGCAGCACTGAGAAACGTACATATTGTAAAAATTCCCTTCTTGAAGTACTACCAGTACTTTGGTTAAGCCACTGTAAAACTACTGGTATACATTTGTTCATAGTTTGGAAAATACTGTTTTCATTACAATAAACCAATATAAACATCAGCAATATTGCTATCAAACAAATTAGTTCTCATCTGAAATGTATGGTAAGTAAATTTGTTGTGTAGCTGAATACAGTGTTGTTTAATGGAACTTGGTTCTGTGCCAAGCAAACACATGGATCTTTAAATACATTCCCCTTGGGGCTATGTTGAAATCATCCGCCAATAACATGGGCTGAATTCCCTTCCAGATTTGCAGGCTGGCTGCCCTTATTGTATGAGGTTTGAAATGCAACTAATGGTGCAACAATTTCTTTTTTGTAAGTTTTGGGATTTTTTTTAAATTTGCTTCACTTAAGTTTTTCTTCTCTCACTCCCCCCC
>VZUI01003435.1:0-18330 GCA_013401135.1 Cettia cetti
GTTCTCAAATTACAGATCTCAGAAGCAAAATGGTAGCCAGAAACTTGTTATCTAGAATTACAAGGCACACACTGCTAACCAACCAACCAAAGGAAAAACACTAATCTGCCCTTTTTTTCAGAGAACTTTGTGACTTTCTTGTTCCTTGTGCTTTGGTTTGTGAATGTACACTGATTTGTAATAACTGAGATTTTGTTGTGCTAGAATACAGCAAGGATACTATTACACAGGAGTATACTAGTGATTCAGATATTATGTATATTAGTCTGGATGTAGCCTCTCTCTGTAAATTTCAGAGCTGATCATATATTTTGTTAAAGAAAGAAGGAAGGACCATGCCCTTTCCTTGTCAATCATGTAAAAAAGAATTAGTGCAAGTTAAAGAAATGCACTTGCTTTCATAAAAGAAACAGGAAAATCAGGGTTTTCTTCTTTATAATTTCTAATGTAAAGTACTCTAAATAATGCTACTTTCTTAGAAAATCCTGCCACTTTTTAATATATGATAATGAAGAGATTGAAGGAGGTTACTCTATTTTGCTGAAAAATATCACGCTCTCTACTTCTGATGTTATATTCAGATATTCATGAAAAAGTTCTAGCTTATAATAAACTAGAATTATTTTTAGGTAGATAAGGAGGCACTATGATGCTGAAATTTAGGAAAGGAGCTCCCATGGTCTATTTAGAATTACATGCTTATATGGCTTTTCATGCATATTGCTTTGTTTATGTATCTACATACACGTAATTTAATATTGACAAACTCTGTGATAGCTCTGACTTGTGTTGCATTCTTCCTGATTTATCTGTGTCATCCACAATGTCTATCTTATAGCCACTAATCTGGCAAGTGTTTAAGTGAATTATTGAAGACACAGAGCAACTGTTCATAAATTTAAAATGTCATAGAGAAAGCTGACTTATACTAAATGCTTATTCTATTCATTAAATTCGGCTTTTTTACCTCAGAAATGCAAAGGAGATCAATATTGGATAGGCATAACTTATATAGGCACACATTTACCTCCATATTCCTGCATCACATTTTGTATTATTTAACAGGAGTCTGGTCCTGCTGTTTTATTGCCCAATTGGTTAGGATGACATATGACTGTAAGAATAGATAGAGGCTTACATTTGCATTTGTTCTCAAATTACAGATCTCAGAAGCAAAATGGTAGCCAGAAACTTGTTATCTAGAATTACAAGGCACACACTGCTACCATGGTAATATTTAAAAAATTAAATGTTCTCAGTAGGTGTTTAGTGCCTCCATATTTCAATTAGTACACACTTACTACATGCATACAATTCTTAAAGATTGTATATAGGAATATATAATTTGGATGTGCATTATGCATATTTGAATGTCTACACATTCTCACAGCCAAAGTTTCTTACCCAGTGTTTTATGAATATATTACAAAGGAAGAAAGAAATCTTGGAGGATAGAAGATAGAAGGCAAGAATTGAGGGATGAGGGATGTATAAAAGTGATGGATCACTTTCCTGATCCCAAGGCTATTGTACTAAGGGCTGCTCCTGAGGTATAAACAAAATTTTTCTAACTCTTGCTGTGTGCTGACATACTTAAAAGGCAAAGTTACAGGAAGGATTCCCTATAGTACACAGTAAAGTTTGAGTTCCCAAGACTTCTAGCATCCCTTGAATAGTCTTCAGTAATCTAAATGTCACAGCAGACTACTGAACAAGGCTACTACCCAGTGGGGACTTAATTCCTCAGTTCCAAACATGCCAATGTGGTGATATCAGTCAGCATTGCCACAAAAGGAAACTACATCTCAACAGATGGATTGTCTGACCAAATATTGTTTTGATTTTCACACATATATTGTGTTCTCAAACTAAGAGCAAAAATTTATAAATGGCATTGTCATATAAATAAATGTATGTAGATGTGTGTGTGTGTGTATTTGTACACATTTATAATCATATAAATAAGAATTAGATCAACTGGTCATGTATGCAGCATAATATGTACATCTGACTAAATATAAAACTTTTTTCAAGGTGATGAAGTTTCTTCCAGTTCCATCAGAGTCAACTTGAGCTATGAATTTAAAATACTCCTGAAGACTGTAACATGGTTATTTAGGTGACTAAACACTGAAAAGAGCTGTCATGTTTGAATACACAGGCAACAGTGTTTAGGGATTAATCAGCTTTCTGCTCTCAAGTAAGTCAGTTTACTGGAAGAGAGGAAGACAATACAGTAGCCACGAAAACTGAAACCTGACTTTCAGTAAAGAAGGTAGCTCATTAGATCTTTATTTAGCATTTGAGACATAGCACAAAATCATTGGCCTTTCTTAGTAGGCAGTTTATGCGTAAAAGAGAACTGAAAATCCATATTCTATCCTATAAGATCATTACAATAGACTTTTTCTCTTTATAAAGCACACAAAACAAACCACAAACCCTTCATTATTTATTATTTTGTCTCATCCTTCTGTATTTTGTGCAAACCCAGGTTAGGAGAGCAAGTTCAACCTCTTTCATTTATTATCCACATTTTTGGGAAGACATCTCTGGACCATAAGTTCTTGAATTAGAAACATATGGCTAGGCTAACCACTTCTGGCAGGGTCATGAAGAGCATCTCCATTAAGCCATGACCAGGCACTTAGGGTCTTTGATCAAGGGGCTCTGCAGGATTGGGACAGATCTAAAGCTACTCCTTTGGAGCAGGCTTTTTTCACCAGCCCTCTCTGTGGTAGCACCCTTTGTCAGGTGTCATTGTGTTCAAAGTGCTGAGAGGCCCCTCTAGCCTGGCTGACCTATTTGTGCTGAAGGAAGAGGTAGAGCCACTTGGCCACCCTAAGCATAATCATCACTAACTGGTGAAAAGCTGCTGTTGAATTTTGGAGATCATTTTCTCCTGATCCAGGAGCTGCTGAACTTGCAAGATATCCTAGGAGAACTGTGCATTATAACAGATTTTTTTTTTTCTTTCAGCAAAATTTCCTAAAGTAGAACTACTTAAATACGGTGTCCACTTTTTGTATCACTGTCACTTTAATTAAAGCATTTTTCACAAAGTTATTTGTCATTTAAATGATATTTCAAAAATCCCTAAGAATACAATAGGTATGCCAAAATATACTGTGATTTGATTGGAATTAATGCAAAACTCAAAATTCAGTTGAACAATCCTGAGTAATAGTAAAAAAAATCAAGACCTTAATGACAGAAATCACTAAGGAAACAAAACATTGGATCCCCACATATATTTGTTACTTAAAATTTTTAGAGTCAAGGTAAACTCCTTACAAGTAAAGGGCACTGCAGTTTAAAGTAGTTTTGTTCTTTTACAAGCTGTCTCCTCTTTACTGCTCTGTAATTTCAAATTTTCCTGTGTCTATATACTTTTTTTTAGACTGTTCCTGTAAGCCTTTAGAAATTGTACATTTAATTGTGTTTAGCAAATGAAACCCATGAAGTGCAAGAGGAGAATGTGCAAATCTGAAAGTGGAGAATATAAGCTCTAACATACGTAGGGTAGCTACCATTGTTAAGTACAGATTTTCTTCAGTCTTGAAAATTAGGGAAGAAAAAAATGCTGTATTTTTTCTTTTGTTTGTTTTCCCCTTTGTCCTTTTTTGTTATTATTTTTATTTTACGTGGGCAACACTTTTCCTAAAAACTGCCTTTAACCTCATTTTTATTGGTACTGTGGAGGAATAAACATTAACTGAATGTTCAGAAAAATGAGAAAAGGTAAATCCTTTGTCCACAGGGGGAAAAATAAAAGTAAACCCTCATGTAACTTCAGTTGTTTCTTCTCTCTAAGCACCTGTAGGTGAAAGGCCTTCTCTCACCCAACTCTCGTGGCCTGTGCAGGGAAAGGAATATATGTGACATAAAACTCATTTGCCTTTTCCACTAAGACTGTAGAAAGTGGTAGTCTATCATCAGATCTGACAATTGTTGCTATATTCCTGAGTGGCAGCATAGGCTTTCTGCATTCCTCAAACTAGACTTGAGTGCAGGTTCTGTACCTGGAAAAAGAAAAAGATAGGAAAAAATCATCCAATAATGTGAATTCTGTCCATTCTCACTTTTTAGCCAACAGGCCTTGGCCTACCCCTGCTCATAAGAATTTTTACACAGAATTAAAAAAAAAAAATCTGCCCTCACCCTGACACTTACATCATAACAAAAAATATTTCCCAATTTCTGAAGAGACTTAGGCCTGCATCAGCCCTCCTGGAACACAATAAGCAGTTGCCAATAGATATAATTTCCAGAGCAGTAGTGTGGTTTTTCCATCTGTTTCCTCCCAGTCCACAGTAGACTCAAGGCAGACTTCAGTTACAGCAAATATGAGTTCCAGAAAAATTAAAGATTCCTATTTGGAAAGATGGAAACAAAGAGAAGGTTTTAAAAGGACATGAACAGGAGGACTTTGTTTGTATATATGTACATGGTATGTATATGCATGTGCACATAGGTAAATAAAGAGATATAACATCAAACAGCTTTTGTAACATCACCAGGTACATTTTGGCCAGTAATACAAAGAAATTTGGGTAAGAATATTAAGCACTGAATGTGACTTTTTGCCTTTACCACATACCCAGAAGATTTATACCTTGTTTGTAGTGTAAAGTTCTGTTTGCACTCTTCAGTAGCCTTTCATTTTCCTTAGAATTAAGGCTATAGCTTTAGAGAACTCTTTGGACACCACGACAAAGAAATTTACCAGGAAATGCCACTTTAAAATATGTTTAGAGACTACATATATGTTGCAAAACATCCAGCTTACACAAATATTCATATATATATATTATAAATGTAATTTTCATCTGTCATATTTTCCCACTTTTTAGCAAGTCAGGTGAAACAAAATTTTTACTCTACTGTCATCTAAGACAACAAAATCTAGCATATGAAACTCTATTTGATAAACAAAGCACTGAGTACATACAGAGATCACTGAAATTTTATTTTGAGAAAACTGGGATTTTCAATTATTAGGAATTATGGTTAAATTATAAGAAAATTCATCACAACTAGACCTTCTAGAATTTATCACATAAACTTGCCTGTTTCTTTTCAATACATAATATTAAATTAACATTTATCACTATATATTTTGATGCATGAGTATGAACTTTTTGCTAACTTTCCTTTGTGAAAAGATTGTCTCTCATCCTTTACAAAGCATCTCATTATATATAACAGGTATCTTAGAACTTGGATCTATTTCCAAATACAACAGAGGGCTGCAATTAAGCTAGCTGAGGTCTCCACAGTACCTAATATTAGCTGTTTTGTTTAGATCTGGACACCTCAGTTTTGCTAAAACAAAGACATGCAACATACACAAAGTAATAAAGGTTTGAGGACATGCCACATACACTTCTCAGATTATCAAGACAATAATTAGAGGTACTCATTCACAGCAGATACTCCAGTTCTACACCCATTATTCACAGGTGTTTTTTTCTTTTATCCTTATATGTAAAATATTTTGTTCTCATTTCACTTTGACTAGCTCAGTTGTTAGACTGTCTCTTTGTCTGCAACTGAGCCAGAAAGGGATTAGGGAAGAATTAGTGAAGATTGCTACCTCACATATAGCTTAGCCATTTAAAAAATGTATCATTCATGAGTGGCTATTGGAAATGTGCAATAACTAGCACACTTGTTTCTGAAAGTCTAATATTTTTCAGATGACCTCTTCATTAGACATATACCAACACACAAATCCATGGACTCTGCTGGAATGAAGCCATGGTTGCCGAGGGAGCTGGCAGATGTTGTTAAGCTACTCTCCATTATCTTTGAAAAATCACTGAGAACAGGAAAAAATGTTCAAGGACCAGAGGAAGGCCAGAATTACTTTTATCTTCAAAAAGGACAAAGGAGGATCCAGGAAACTACAGTCCTGTAAGCCACACCTCCATCACTGGAAAGATAATGGAGCAGGTAATTTTGAAGGTCGCCACAAAGGAAATAAAAGACCATCAGGAGTAGTCAACACGGATTCACCAAAAGTAAATCATGTTCGACCGCTCTTACAAACTTCTGTGATGGCATGGCAGGATGGGTTGTAGATGGGAGAGCAATGAATGTTATCTGCCTACACTGTCTCCCACAATATCCTCAATAGGTAAGTTCAGGACATTTGTTGAATGAACGGACAGTGGGGTAGATAAAGAACTGGATGAATGGCAGAGCTCAGAGGGTCATGATCAGTGGAGTAGAACCCAGTTAGAGGCCTGCAGTGAGTGGCATTCCTCAGGGATCAATACTGGGTCCAGTCTTATTTGGCTTGTTTATTAACGATGTAGACAAAGGGATCTAATGCACCCTAAGCAAGTTGGATGATTATACAAAACTGGAGGGAGTGGCTGATACACCTGATGGCTCTGTTGCCATTCAGTGGGACCCTAAAAGGCTGGAGAATTGAGCAGAGAGGAATTTAATCAGGTTCAACAAGGACAAGTGCAGAGTCCAGCACCTGGGGAGGAGTGACCCCAAGTAACAGCGTAGGTTGGAGCTGACCTGCTGGAGAGCAGCTCTGCAGAGAAGGACCTGGGAGTCCTGGTGGGTGACAAGCTGGCCATGAGCCAGAAGTGCCCTTGTGGTCAGGAGGGTCAATGGGATCCTGGGGAGTATTGTGACCAGTTTTGGTCTCCACAGGTCAAAGCAGATAAGGAGCTACTGGAGAGAGTTCAGTGGGAGGCCACAAAGATCGTTAGGGATGGAGAGCATCTCTCTTGTGAGGAGAGACTGTGGGAGCTGGGCCTGTTTAGTTTAGAGAAGACTGAAAGGGTATCTCATCAATACATACAAATATCTCAAAGCAGAGTGTCAAGAGAGTGGTGCCATATTTTTTTCAGTGATGTCAAGTACCAAGACATGTAGTAATGGCTATAAACTAAAACAGAGAAGTTCCACCTCAACATGAAGAACTTCTTTAAAGAGCAATACAAGTGGCTGCCCAGGGAGGTCATGGAGTATCCCTCTCTAGAGATGCTGAAAACCCATCTGGACTCATTCTTGTGTCACCTGCTCTAGGTGACCGTGTCTTGTCAGAGGGGTTGTACGAGATGGTTTCCAGAAGTCCCTTCCAACCCCGATGATTCTGTGATTCTTTGGTTCATTCAGACCCACATTAGAAATCAGTGGATCTTCTTAAATTTTTCAGCCTTTGCTTCAAATTTGTAAACCATTTTTATCAGGAGAAGATGTGCTGAAGTTTCTCAGTTGAATTTTACCTTTTCTACTGTTTATATACACAATTTTATTCACCCCTTTTTATACCAGTAAAAGCCACATGAAACATCAGCATTACAAAGTTGTAATATCTGCCATTAACCAAGCTTATTTAACAACTGGGAAATGTACAAGTCATCAGGGTGATTAAGACTGAATGGAAAAACACCAGAGTCACTTAATCTGAACTTATTTCTTGTCCTTGCACATCAAATGCAATTGAAGAAGTACAATTAGAAACCAGTGTATTATATGTGCTCTTCTTAAGATGAAAGTCAGAGGGGAATTCCTACAAGTTTGAAGGACTTGCAAACATTTTTAAATCTAGTGAATCACATTTCCAGCACCCGACTTCAAAGACTGCACACAACCAGTCATCTCCTAAAGTTGTTCTCTACCAGTAGTGTCAACAGGTTATACAAAATTGAGAGTAATTAGAGGTCACTTCCCTCCCTTTCCCATGCTTTTGGAATGAAGTATCTCATTCTGGAGGGCAAATTTCATCTAGGAGTACTCATGGATCACATTTGATCTTCTATAAAATAGAAAAGTCTTGCATGAAATCTATACTAAAACATATCATCTTCTGTATCTAGTGCTGGTCAAAGATGCAAAATACAGTTCAGGGAACAGTGTTTATCACATTTATCATGCTGTCTTCAGGTTTCCCTTACATTTCTGCAGGATTAGACCTTTTGGTTTCTCCTGACATGTGAATGAAATCTTCCTCTGCATAACAAGGAAGGCAAGAACAGAACTTTTTTCCTTATGTCTCTCACTTATAAAAAAAAATTAAGTTTTTTTCATTTTGGCAGCAGCACTGCCAAAATTATCAGCAGAACTGATAATTCTGGAGCAGATGCAGGTCTCCATAAATCTAAGAATCTGATAATTTTTACTAGTAAATTTCATGCATGCAGTAAGTTGGAGGCATATTAGTCTGCTTGATCATTTCAATGGAAGGTTAATAAGGGCTTTAAACAATTCACTGCTTGCATGTAATTGAATAAAATATTTCAAGAACTGTTTTTTTTTAACGGAACCAGAACAATTTTTAGTCATCACCTCTTTTTCAGCATAAGATAGGCAAAATGCCCTTCACCTATTTTCAAATTTGGACATATCCCAGATTTGCTGAACTCATAGTTTTGGCTCACCTCTAGTTACTGCAGCAAGGTACTGTAAATTTCACTAAGATGTAGTAATTCAAAAAGAGTATAAAAATATTCTGTATTTCCCATTATACTGAAGAGATGAGTTTCATCACATAAAAATATTGCTTGCCTTCCTCTCATAAAACAGCTGAGGTTTTTATAATAAAGAGGTAATAGCATCATCTAAGCAGGTATCATTTCTTTCTGTAGATTGCTGTCAGACAGTAAGGCAGACCTAATGCACGACATTCAAAAGGGCAAATAGGAGTATTGGTTACGACTTATGTTTCTTTCCTGCACTAGCTTGAAGAAATGAAGTGCCAATATTACCCCAGAAAAGCCCATGTTATTTCACCTTCACACCTTTTTCTGTGACCTTCCGAGACAGCTTTTCTCAAGCTGCCCAACAAGTCTGACCAAACCCAGCACACAAAAGTCCCAGGCTGGTAGGAACACGGACCCAATTTTTATCTTCCAGTGACGTTCAAATGCTTCTAAAATCCCTTTCTAAGTTACAAAAGGGAATAAAGTTGTAGTGCTTTCCACAGAGTATGTTCCTACTACCTCTGACTAGGCAAAATGCTCAATTGTTTATATATATTTTTATAAGAAATATGTAGCATATGTCAAGAATTTATAGATGCCCTGGATGAAAAGAAACCCTTACATGGCATTACAGAATTTCTCTCTACAGAGGTTTCATATCTGCCTCTGAAACATCTGTTGTTGGCCACTATAGGATACCAGTATGGATTGATGATTAGTCTAATTCCATGTGACATTTTCTCTCTTTGAATTATGCTGAAGCATTTGCTTAAATGTAACTTTTTACCATTAGAGGAAATGTAGAGCATATTGGCTGTGGAACCCCAAGGCGAACGTGTTTCATGCACTTTGGGGTACTGGATTGTAAGAGGACATTCCAGTTCAAATGACCTAGCTCTCTCTTTAGGATTTTTCTCTGGAAAACTCAGGAATTACTGAACTCCTTGGCATCCAGAGGTCTTTCATGTGAATTGGTCTTTTCCAGTTCAATGCTTCACAAAATTATTGTCTTTCACGCTTCTACTCTCCATCTTTGGAAAGCTGGCCTTAGCAGCAGTTCATCTCTCTCAGACACTTCAGGGACATCAATCAGAAAGAAGGTCACGCCCAGACTCTCTTCTGAAAGCGTGGATGCACTGAGGTACACATAAAAGTAAAGTTGGAAGTTCTTTCAAATTACACTGCGTTAGTCTAGGCACCTGAGGAAAGTATTGCCAACATTAGGCAGTTAACTTGACTTCTGGAGTTACAGCACTGTTAGAAATCTTCAGAAACAATTTAGATTTGATGCCCCCAGAGGAGCCCCTTCCTTTCCACTACCCAGTCAGGAAGACTGACAATTCTCAGCTAAGTTACTTCCAAGTTGCTCTAAGGTCATTCTATTTGAACAGTCTCCTGACTGTTCAAATGATAACTCAAGATTAAAAAAGGAGAGCAAACTGAAACATTAGGAATGCTTGACCCCTGAATAAAGTAAAACCAGATGGCTTTTGCACCACTTAGCTTCAAGATGCAGTTTCTTTTCCACTATATGGTTGGGCTATTTTTCCCTTGACTTATTATGAATGCTTCTTCCTAGTCCCTTTTAGTTTACAGTATTATTTCATATCAGTTTGTGTACATTTCAAATATTCTAATTTTGTTTTAATATCCTTGAGAATTGTTCTATCCTAATGTGTATATATAGTTATGAAAAGTACACTATCAATAACTGGAAATAAACAATTAGACACCCATACTCTTAAATAATCTCTGATTTAGAAAGTGCTCCTTTTGCTAGTGTTTCTTGTTCAGGAAGTTCACTGTTCCCTGGTTTTCAATATGCAATCAGAAAGGCATGCTTAAAAGATGTCATGACTAAGGCTTAGCAGCAGTGTTTTAATGCCAGGTTCTACTCTCATTTGTATAATTTCCTGATATCCAGTCAAAGAGAGAAAACTATGATTCTTGATTTCTGATTGTGAATGATCTCCTCCAACTGTGATTTTCAGGCTAATGTGCAGCAACCATGAAAGCATGGTACATAATGAGAATGTTCTGTGCATTGTTATTCCACAAATGGTTACTTCTTTGATCACAGTACAGCAATGCCAACCTCTTTAAACCTGTTGTCAATATGAATAAACAAGCTCAAAGTGTTTGTCTCAGAGTGACAGCACAAAGCAACCTGCAATCAAGCCAGTGTGTTTCAAAGACAAAGCAGTGAACAGTAAAAGGTTAACTTCTAAGCTTTGGTAATATGATAGAGTGTTGTTTTGGTAAATTCATGTGATTGAATTCATATCTGGCTTTTCATTGCACAAAAAGCATATTCAATGTAGATTTGATGCATCCCTAAAGTGTAAGACATTCTGGCTGTTAGGAGACAATTTTCCTTAGATATATTTTTTTAATCCAATTTAAAGCTAACTCCAGAAATACTGAATTTTAAATGACAAGAAATAGCAGAGATCAGTTAATCTTTCATCAGTTCTAAAGCTTTCAAGTGAGTGTACAAAAGTCAGTTCATATTTTTTGAGTCCAGCAAATTATGTACTGCATCTTGGAAAATTGAAAACATCATCCTCATGGAATTTTTTATAATAAAATAAGATATGTTCTAAAAGAAAAACAAAAGGCACCAGGGAGATCAGCAGCTAGTTTTGGATGACCTAAGACGATATATCAAGATGGCTTCTCACATCCTCTGATTGGAACTATATTGTTCAGGCAGGCTGTTCTAACTGCAAAACCACCTCTAATACATCTTGGAAATAAACGGCTACCAGAATGCTGGAATTAATCCTTGCTCCAGTGGTCATGTGAGATGGATGAGCACACAGAAAAGAGCTCTTTTGGAGGCGTTCACTCTGCACCTGGAAGTCCCTGCCTCTCTGCTGACTACTGTCAATTGGCCTTGTGTTTAATCCTAATCATAATTTACAGCTAAGGATTTACTCCTAATAGGTAGTCACTGGGATACTTTATGGTGCCATTAAGAAGCATTTTGAACTAATCCAACTGACTAATCCAGTCTCATTGCAGTTGATTTCAAGCCCATAACTTGCTAGTTACTGATAAGGGCAAAAAGCCACTGACTTCAATCATTCTGGCTCTGTCACAGGATTGTTTGTCCCTAATCTACTGCAGGTGACTCTGTTTTCCCTTTTGACATCCACATACACTTTTTTTCCTCTTTGCTGGGATTCTTCCTTCTAAATTTATGGACTAAGGATATTTATACTTTCCCAACCTTAAATCCCAAATGATTATACCTTATAAAAACCTATTAAACTCTCAAATAAACAAGTCAAATACCTACACAATGTTATAATTTCTCATCATTCTCATTTAAAACTGCTTTTTTACTTTCTGTGCCTTGCTATAGCCTCTGGAAAAACCCCAATGTTACAGAAAAATTTGCATAGAACCTTTGACTAAAAACTTCACATGGGAATCATGTTTGATAATAATTTGCCATTCTATATTTGAGTATTTGAGTTTTAAAAAGCATAATACAGCTTTAGAGAAGGATGTACATTTTCCTACAACATCTAGGCAAGAAAACCATGATTTCATAGCCTCCTCTGATTTAAATTTCTAGGAAATAAGAATAAAAATAATAATGATGCACTCATAAGCCAGCAGACCATAAGCAGACTGTAAACAGTCAATGAACTGTTTCTCACAGTAGGTGGATAGTTATGCATGTAGTCTGGTTTTGCATTCACTGGAGCTACTGGGAGGATCACATAGGCCTACCAGCATATAGCAAATTTATGTATTTTTTTAGTACCACATGATAACAGTACTTCATTGATTATCCCATCCAGTTTCTACACAGTTAAGTTCTGTTAAATGTTTCTTCATGCTTTCTTTTTTTTTTTTTAAATTTTCAGATGGTTGTTATTATACATACACACCCAATACATACAAATTCCAGGTAACGGTATTTCTATGAATTCTCTCTAGTCAGAGATTTAACCACAGCCTTTAAACATTTACTCCAAGAGTTCATTATATCGCAGTAAAAATTTGCCTTGATTCTGTTTCTTTATTTCGAAACATCTGATATTTTCATATTTTGTCTGCTATACCAGAGCCTTCTGCTTATCTTATATCTGCTCTTCATATACTCTGTGACTATCCGTTCCAATTCTTCTCTGTGATATCCTAGATGCCCAGGGCACCCTATTATACTGCTATGTCTTTTCCAAATTGTTTATACCTTTGCTCTGAAACCCCTCCAGATTTTAAGTCAGTTTCTGAATTGTATATCTGAGAATGTTTTCAGTAATGCTAAATAATAAATAAATAAAAAAATAATACTAGTCCTCCTAGAGTCCAGCTTGTAAACTCACCAGGAAATATTTTGGGTGATATCTGGCTACCATAAACTAAGGCTAATTGGAGATAACTGTTTTTGCTTTATCAACTGGTTTATCTACTTCTATAAATACAGTCCTACTTAAACTGTTTGCTTAATTTACACAGAATCAGTAGGAGAAATATATAGCTAATAGAGTCATCACATTTGTATATTTTTCAAATTAAAACACTGAATTATTTGTGTCCTTTTTTTTTCTTTTTCTTGGCTGTCAATCATCTGGAATTTCCTAGTTGCTTTAAGTTGTATTAGAAATCAACACTGAGATACTAGGAAGATTCTTACTTTTTAAATTTTTCACCTTTGGGACAGGAGGATGTACAGATCTGTTGTTTTAAAACTAGCCTGCTTTAGGAGCTGCAGCTCCTGATTTACCGTTAGTGTGAAAAGTATTTCATCAGCAGCCTTGAAAATTACTGTGTTTATTTCATTTTTTCAAGTAGACAGCAGAAATATTTATTCAATAGAAAAGGGAAATAAATATTATATATGATTTATCATTTCAATCTACTAAGGGAAAAGTAATGTTCTTGGGATTTCTTTTTTTCTCAGTGTAGGTAAAAAACTCATATGGCAGGTTCTAAGGTTTTCCTTTTGTCTTTTTTCTTCTTTATCAGCTTTTCACTATTCTTAGTTTCCAATTAACATTCATGGTTAATAGTCGCCCTCTTTTACTATTTGTTACAGAGACATAAAATCATAGGATACTTTGGCTTGGAAGGGACCATAAACATCATCCAGTACCAACTCCCACCCCTGCCATGGACTGGGATACGTTCCACGAGACTAAGCTTGCTGAGAGCCCCATCTGACCTGACTTTGAACACTTCCAGGAGTGAAGCAACCACAGCTTCAGTGGGAAAATTGTTTCAGCGTCCCACCACCTTCACGGTAAAGAATTTTTCCCTAATAACTAATCTAAATCTACTCTCTTTCAGTGTGAAGCCACTGTCTCTTGTCCTGTCACTACACACCCCTGTAAAAAGCCCCTCTACAGGTCTCTTGTATGTCCATTTAGGGACTACAAAGAAGTTATATAATCTTTGCACACACTCCCACCCCCCTCAAAAATGATCTTTCTAGTCTTTCTGGATCACCTTAGGAGAACACTTCCACTCCTTTGGGCAGACAGGAGGCAAAATGGGGTCAGAAACCAGAGATCTCCCTCACACTTATCCATACTTAAGTTACATCTGCTCAAAAACCTGCTCAAAAAAGGGGTAAAGTTGTTTTGCACATTTCTTTTCTTCTTATACATAAATTACACCATGAAAGAGTCAGAATCCAAAATCCACTGTTGTAGTAGTTTTACAAAAATGAGGAATTTCATTGAATTGTGCAGGAGATCAAATCCTGTGGTGGTAGAATTAGCCTCTCTGAAAAAATTCAATTTAATCCAGCTGGAACAAGAATGTTTTACAAGACACTCCCAAAGTTTTGGAGAGGGTTCATGGTATCTTATCTAGGGTTTTCCGGACCTGTGTATGGAGTAGTGCAAGCAGAAGCTCCTATTCCATGAGTTAATTCATCCAACACACAACTGTTACCATCAGAAATTCCAGGCCAAGCACTAAAAAAAGGTTGGAGGTGCTTTTATATTTTCTCTGCTACCTGCTACTTGTTTAATGATACTCAAGCTCCACTGAATTTTTCCAAAATGAGGTTTTTTGCCCCATTCTTTCTGCAATAAGACAGACATCGGAAAACACTGGAACTAAGGACTCCACACACAAAATACACACCACATGGTGGAGAAGAAAAACAACCCACCTATGTTTGCCACCCTTGGTCAAAAGGCCAGGACAAGTTCTCCTGATTTCAGAGTGCTAGCATATTTTATACACTTCCTATTCATTTAATACATGTACCTTGCTGCTATTTAGTTACTTTTTTTTTTTTTTTAATCACAGGAAAATAAACCTTGCTATTTACAATATGTGACAGGCACGTAATATATCCACATTAACATAAAAACTATTTTTGGTGGGGTTTTTGTTTGTTTGTAGTATTTTTGGTTTGTTGATTTTTTTGGTTTTTTTTTAATACTTACATAGAATATCTTTTAATACTTATATAAAATATCGTAAGGTTTCTGTGTGAGAGTTATAATATACAGAAGAGTTCTCTCATTCAGAAGTCTTTTCACACTCTGCCTCTTTCTTCTAGTCAAGCTTTGACAATATGCCTTATAGCCCACCCACATCTCTCTCTCCTACACTGCCAAACACTCCAAGCTTCCATATCCCAGGATATCTGTGCCAACACTAACCTCTCTTCTTCATGTAGGGACCCATTCTACTCTCACAACAGTGCAATGTGGATTTACTCCAGTGAGGTAACAGCTAGTAGTTTTTTCAGCTGTTTTTGAAAGTACAAAAGCTCCAGAGCACAATACATTTCAATATTGCACAGGATATTTTAGAACAGATTGACTGTAGAAATCGTTGCTCTTTGTAGAGGGGAAAGCTGCAGTTCCATTTGGTTGATGACACATTTGTTTTCCCAGTGTTGTCTCAGAAAATACCATAGAACAGGTGGGATGCCAATATTTGTATGTTACATACCAAATTACTCTGATAGAAGGTAATTCTTATCAAAAAGTGAACCAGATTTATGACTGATTTTAGAAGAATAACATAAGGATACTGCGTAGATCATAACCCCCAGTTCCAGTTGTTTACCATGTCTCACCATCTATCATATGCTGTCACATCTGGAATGATGACCTCTCAATAAGTTCTGCACACATTTTGTAAAACACTGGGGCTGTTACCCCATACAAGAAATGTCTCAGCTGTAAGCAGGAGGCTTCTGCAACTTTTCATCTTTTTATATGCTTCCTTTTGTTTCTCCATTTACTCTTTCAGTGCTTATTATCCCTGTGTGGTCAGGGCAAAGTTTGCTCCACTCCCTTGTCCGACCTGGAGGCTCAGAACTCCAGAATTACAGCTCTCACCTGCCCTTCTTTGACACAACTCTTTATGGTTTTCACCTCAACTCCCATGTAAGACTGATATTGAAAATAACTGACAAATGTCAGGGCTCTGCTGCAGTCTGCACACCACAGAGACCCAGATTGGTGGATGAAAGTTTAGCTTTTTCTTTGTGCCTTCTTTCTCAATACAACAGATTTGTAAAAATCTAGATAAATCTATCTATCAGTCACATTTCTACTGATAAATAATTTAGATCAGAACTCTTCTCAGATCTGTGACATTGTACTAATTGGAGCTTACAGCTTACATATGGATTTAGATAAAGGGCTTAATTGTTCATACATAACAAAGCATAAGAAACTGTGGTTGCTGATATGCATACAAGCATTATTGATTAGTTTCCTTATCAGAAATTTCTTTTTCCACATGAGATTTTCGATTATATGCAACATTTTTTAATTATTTAAATGAATTCCTCAGCAATGCTGACAGTGTTCAGAAAGCTCTGTGGTGTAAGAATTTAACCATCTGCTGCTTCAGCAACGTGGTCTGAGGATAATGTGTAATGTGAATATAACAGACAGGTACTTAAGGAATTAATGATCCTGTTGTTATGGAGGACACTGCAGTTTGTAGCCATCACTGACCACCACCCTACATTGATTAATTTTTTCAAACATACAGCTGTTCAAGAAACATGGGACAGAGCCTAAAAACTGATTCAGAATCAGCTGCACTTTAGAACATGTCCACTCTCTTCACCTTTTACCCATCCAATTTTTCCTAAATGTGTAGTCATTCTATTGGACATTCTAACCACATCCATCATTCCAGGAGCTTCCATTAAAGGCAAAAATAACTCCAAATTCATGGTTTTCTTCCTCAGACTATACTACATATCAGTAAAATTGGGTTAGTATTTCCTACTATCTGCTTCTAGAAAACTTTTGAAATAATTTTAAAGGCACACCAAAAAAAAATGAACTTTTTTGTAAGTCACTGCTGAGAAGGTGTTTGTTTACAAAAGTCTTTCTAGTGGATAATACAAGATGAGTCAATTATAGAAAAATACATGCAAATTTTCACCTCTTCAGATAAAGAAGTAATTTTGACATAATGGTAAAAAATTACTGTAAAATTCATGGGATTCAAGACCCCAAAATACAAGAACTATTCAGGAGCAAAGATGTAATGTATTTCACTGTCTCACCCTGGTCCTTTTTGCACATAAAGAAAATTTTATCCCTAACAAAATTAGGAAGCACATATACATATATACTTGGGAAAATGGGGTAATTTTTTGAATTCTGAAAAATTTAGTTATCAAGAAATAACACAGCTAAGATAATTCAGGTGACAATGTTTTCACGGATTATTTTGAATAATTATTTATTTTTACCATTATTGTATTCATCTACTATTTATTTTGTATACATTTTTTCAAAGAGTTAGTTCTAAAGATAACATGAAAATTTGAATATTTTTTACATATAAAAGTACAAATTGCCTTTTCATTACAGGCTGTGATAATAATTTTGCATTTTTTTTCACATCAAATCTGCAAAATATCTAAAAATATTTTCATGGACTAGCATGGCTTTCCTGGAAAGAGTGGAGAATTTAAGAATGCACACCATAGAATCCAAATTTACTAAAAGATTTTAAACAGGACAAAAAAATTATTTGTATTAGTATTCCTACAGTATTCAGAGGGGCTAGTCATGTTTAAAGTCACTGCTTCAGTGCTTTGCTGAATTAAGCTCCAGATAGAGTAAAATGATACTTTAAGTTCTGCCTTGAACATAGAGAGGAACATAATATCACTTATCCAAGTGCTTTGGGAAGAAAAAAAAAGTAAAAGGAAAAAAAAAACTGAGAAGGGAGCCATCTGCTAAGTACTTCAAAAAGTTAGTAACTGAGAAGTTAGGTTGTCCCTGCCCCAAAAAGCATGTAATATAAGTAAGCAAGACAAAAAACTATTAAAAAAGAATTACTCACACAAGCTAAAAGAACAGACATTGTTGGCAAGCACTGTGTCAGTACCATATTTTGTTTAAAGAAGTTTCATTTTCTTTTTGTCTTATGATGGATGTTGTTTATCAGAGTAGCCAAGGGATGAGGACAAAGGTAAAAGAAAATAAAGAGGTAAAGGCCAACAAGAAAAAAAATGGAGGAAGGCAGTAAGAAAGAAGGGACAGGATCTGGCTGATGTTTAGCAAAGCCTGTAATCAGCACGGGAAAGTGAGCATACAGCAATAGAACTGTGGAAATATGTTAGCTGTTCCTAAATCTTCCCTTTCCAGTTCATCTGCTTGACAGGTTGTTTTGGGATTTTTTTCTCTTCTTTCCCTCAAGGTTGCAAGACTAAGGAAAGAAAAGAGAAACTCACGACACATATCTAGAAAATAGCCCTATGCAGTCCTGCAACAAGGACCGCTTGACTTTTCCACTCCCAGGGCTTTGTTCAGGATACGAATGTGCAGCATGTACACCTGAGGAGGAGAAAAAAAGGGAAAGGGAAAGGGAAAGGGAAAGGGAAAGGGAAAGGGAAAGGGAAAGGGAAAGGGAAAGGGAAAGGGAA
>VZUI01003441.1:0-32153 GCA_013401135.1 Cettia cetti
GGGGCCGCGCCGCGGGGCGGGGGGGGGCGGGCGGGAGGAGGCGCCGGTGCGCGGCCGCGGAGGCGCTCGCGTGTCCGCGCCTCCCCCCGCTCCCCTGCCACACCCAGCTCCGCCGCCGCCCTCCCCACGCGCGGCCGGAGTGTCGCCCCTCGCTCCTTGGTGCTCGGAGTGGGAGGCGATGCTCCTTTCGTGGGTGATGCGCCGCAAGGGCGTGTTTTGGGCTGTGATTAGCTCTTGATGAATCCTGAAAATGCTCGTATCTCATGAAATCCCTAAAGCGCTTGTATCTCAATAGATGTCTTACGTGCGTGCGTGAAGCTTTACAGCCTAAAAACGTGTTGCCGGCAATCTCAAATCCTCAGGAACAGAACCTTATCCCTTCGTTACGGGGAATCATAGAACCGTTGGGGTTGGAAAAGATGTTCAAAATCATCAACTCCAACCCTCGACTGGATACCACCATGCCCACTCAACCGTACCACAAAGTGCCACAATCTACTCGGATTTTTTGACATTTCCAGGGATGGTGACTCCGTGACCTCCCTGGGGAGCCTGTTCCAATGCTTAACCACTCTTCCAGTAAAGAATGTTATTTTGCTTCTGAAACCTGTTTGTGTATAATCAGATATCCCCCCCTCTCCCCTGGCATATCAAATCACATTTTTTACCTATGATTATGGCCAGCTAATCTATTTTTTCCTAAAGTCATTTTCTAACCAGGATTGCTGTTGCATTTTGGCAAAAAGCTTTGTACGTTTTGACATACAAAAGTAGTTACAGATAGACAAAACAGCCTTTTGTGGTGATTTAGGAAAGGTGTACAACTGATGTCTGAAAATATTTCCATGAAAAGCTAATAAATTCTTCACGAAATATTAGCCTCCTATGTTAGCATTTTTTTCTTTAAGTATTGAAACATTGCCATAATCGTCAAAAATACGAAAGTTTACTTAAGTAACTTAAAAGTAAACAATGAAATATTGTGTGGTTATGTCTCAGCTAAGGACCAAATTAGGACTGATGTAATAAAAAAGGGTAAAGGCCTTAGTGTGCTATATGAATTGTGATGTATATAACATTTGGAATTCATGTACAGAAAATATTTTAGATCTCATTTTTTTCTTTGTGTGTGTCTATTCTGAATGGTCAAAAATGTTACTGTGTTACTTGGCATTCTTTATTGAACAAACGTTTCTGCTGAACATTTCATAAAGGGAAATGCAATGCTGAAAGCTACTCAGCCAAAAAAATATGAGTAAAAGCTAAAGGCCTTTGCCAGATTATTTTAAAATAATGTCTATACAATGTCAAAAAACCCCCCAAAAATTAATTTCTTCTGAACTTTCATGGTAATCGACTGGTAGCTGATTTAGTCAAAAAGCTGTTTGGAATTTTGTATCCATCACTCCCACTAATTACTATCCACCATCTAAAAGCTTGGTCCAGCTTTGGAGGCCAGTTCCAGCTTTTTCCTAGTACAGATGGCAAGATTAGACTTTATCACATCTCACTGCAACACCTTTTATGTTTATTTGAATCATGCTACATTTGAGATCATCCCTTAACTTCTTTCCTTTTTCATTTTTTGTGATTTTAATATTTTTGTGACATTAATTAATTAATATTTTCTGCAAACCCAGCCAGTGCATGCATATCCTTCAGTATGGATGCAGGCTATCAAAAGATTTTGCCTTCAGTTTCCTGCCTCCTGTGGTTTGTCTGGCCACTGTGTTATAAAAACACACATTTGTATACCTAGGTCTTAATTGTGCCCAAATTAAGGTAAGGAGGAAAATCATACTGGCTGCAGGATCAGGCTCTCAGTTCTAACTCCTGTGCACAGTATGAGGCCTCATGGTACTGTGAAGAACGAACACGGAATGTTTTGGAATATGATCTGAAATACTACTTCTGGCCTGATACATAAAAAATAATACTACTGAATTGACAAACTCCAAACTTCAGAGTCTGGCAGACAGAAGTCCCAGTCCTTTTTTTTTTTTTTTTTTTTCTTTCCCCCTCCCCCTCCCCCCCCAGAAACAAGAAAGGATGGTGGCAAGCAGGTGAGCTGACAAAATAATGCTTTCTCTCTTTTTTTGGTATGGTTGTCCAATAGGTATATGATACCTAAGAAAAGCCAGCATAAAATGGATGAAAATAAAAGCATAACATGGAGAAGAGGACGGAGTTCTGAGCTGTAGAATTACAAAGGTAAAGTGATCAGGGCTATAAGAAAGGGTTGTTTCCACTTAGACTATATTAAAATGTACACATAGGGCATGATTGCATATTACAGAAATTTCTTCAACATCTCCTTATCATTTATAGCATATTGTAATCTATAAATTATCATCTAGCTTTAAAGGCAAAACAACTGCTAAAGATTCACTGCAAATTTATGTAGTAGATGTAACTCTCATCACAATTTCATCACAAAATGTATATTATCAAGTCCTCTCCTCAGTCTCTTAGCTCGACTTTTCTTCTTTCTTTTTCCCTTCAAGAAGATCATGAGATGGATTCAGATGGAAATTGCTATGAGATTTTACTACTTGTTTAGCGCACTTACACATTTTAAAGAGCTGTTCATTAAAATTTCCTAGAGAATTTTAACCTGTATATTGACTAAAGAAATTATGAAGGAAATGCGTAAATATTTGATTAATAATTTATCAGGGAAACAGACTACCTCACCTTATGCTGGATAGTAATTTTTAGAGCTTGAGCTTTGTTGCTCAAAACAAAATAGTTCAACTATTCAAAATGAAGGGAAATCATTAGCATCTCCAGAGGATTAATTCATAAAATTTAAACACTGGCATAAGTATTTCTGAAACGTCTCAGATTAACATTTTTTCATCTGTGTATTTCTCCTCATAGAGTTAAGAGATAGTAACATAGGATGATATGTACCAGTTGATGATACCAGTTTTCTGCCAAATTATTACTGGATTCCAAGAGTTTCTTCCACACATTAATGGAATACCCCTTGAACTTTTAAATCAGTATCAAGCCTTCTTTATTATAAAACATTTTTTAAATAAAATATTTTAAGCAGATCAAAGCAGTAAAAAAAAGTCAATATTTTCTACAAAATTTATTTCTTGCTGGATTAATATCGTTGGAGATAGCATGATATCCATATACCAGTAACTGACATGATCATAGAATTAAAGGAGTCTGCATATGCCAGAAAGCCCAGGAAAATTTCTCTCATAATCACAGGCACAAAAGTACAATATATTAAATAAAATACTGCCTTGAACCAGGAATTATGTGAATTATTCAATTGGTCATTGAATTATTGTAGGCAGTCCTCATGTCTGCTGAAAGTGCAGCTCTTGTCACATGTTAAAAAGAAAATATTTGCTTTCAGAAATTTTTGGTATGTATTAATTTCAATAAATGAATTGTTTGTCTAGACGCAAGGACTACTCAGTAAAACATGCTTTGTTTGCTTACAAATAGTTCTGATTAACAGCTAAGGAACTTAGCTTTTTATTTAAATATGTGAAAGCACGTGATTTATTTCAATAAGGTAAAACCTATAGTAGCTGAATACATTTTTACCAGTTATTTAATATTTTTCATCTATTTAACCTGAAAACCATTTTTTCTACTAGGTAGTTTTTTTGGACTTAAATGAGATTAATTTATTAAAAAATAAGTAGGTCTTATCTTTTTACCTTTTGATTAGCTTTATTCAGCTTGCTTTTATCTTCTGTTCATCAAAACTTAAAGTCTTCTGATTTTCCCTTCATACATGAAAAAAGCCAGATATTCCTAGGCTGTAAAAAAAAAGGAAAAAAAAATCTAGAGCTTTCACATTTTAATTTTACTTTTAAGCTATTGATATTTCAGTCCTTATTTAAATACTCAGGAATAGAGGCAACCAGAGAAGTACCACTGCTTAAAACATTATAGTTCCTCTGATTTCTAACAATTCAGGAAAATCTTACATGTTATAAAAGTGCCCTTATCCCCTAATTTTATGAAAACACAAATCAAAACTCTAAAAATTTATTTGAATTTATATTTTACAATTTCTTGCCAAATACAAAAAAAGTCACAGAGATAATTTGCATACTTCATGTCTGAGATCATGTGAAAAACTGAGCAATAAAAGAATGTAAAGATTTGTGGATGTGAGCTTTAAGGCTTCAAACCAGAGTCACTGTGATGTACTAGACAGTACATCCTCCAGGATAGCAGCTTTCCTGTTTTATGTATTTTGACTTATTTTGAAGTCCTTCTAATTAAATGAAAGTCCTGTATTTACTGATTTTTCAGTCATTCTCTTTCCTTCTTTTTCTTTCACAGAGAAATAAAGCTATGTAGTTGATAATGTGTTTGCTTGCTCTTCAGATAAAACTGTGATGTCTTTGATTAAATTCATGGAGGTTTACAAATGAGGCCTACAAAAAGCATGCTGCTTTTAATGTCAGATGGAGAAATACAAACATTCCTGCTGCTTTACTGGAATTACCATTGTAATTCCATGCCTAGTTCTGTGTCACAGGCGAACAGTTTGTCATAGTCACAAAAATACTAGGAACTGCTTTTTAGTATTATATTGGTATTCTGTCTTTGTAAGCAACATTTATTGGAAGCAGGTCTTAAATGGAAATTTTTTGCTACTTTTCAAATGATCTGACATAATTTACAGATGCTTCAGAGTTGAGGCAGCTCTCAGATTCAGATGTCACATATAAAGTCCTTTACATTTAGCTTTATTTTGTAGATTTATTGAGAAAAGGCTTATCTGTGTGTGATTTTTAACAGTAAGCCAAATACATTTGAGATTTGTTAATGTTTAAAGTAAGGCTTTTTACGTGTTTATACACGTGATGGTAAGATTGTAGCCTTGCTGGTGGAAACCTGTAAGGAGGATATTATGTTCTATTGTCAAGAAGCATTCACAGTCTGTCACATTAGTGCTAGAGATGTGTGTAGAAGAGTAATTATTATAAGCTGACATCCAGGAAATGTAAGTAAAAATAGATAAACCTCAAAGGAAAATTCAGCTGTGTGGCTTAGGTACTATTTTTCTCCAGATGTTTAATGTCATGACACTAAAATGTTATTTAGCATTGCACCTAATTTTGCTATGTAAAATAATTTTGTATTTATTTAACAAACAGAAATGTGATTTTCTTAGCTCTGCACTTAGTTTTCCATCAAATTAGATAAAGGTAGAAATACAGACAGTGAGGAATCATTAGTCCATTATTTAGAGGTATGTGACATAACATTTTTAATTATATAGTTTCACAGTATCAAGCAGAAAAAGTATCTAATTCTGCTAATGTAAGAAACAATTTTTGTGAAAAAACTTGTTGAAGCAGATGTTGTAATATTGCAGCAAGAACAAGAACTACATTGCTTTTTTTTTTTTTTTTTGCTAGAATTAGACCTGCTGTTTCATGAAAATGTTTGATTCTGGTCATAAAGTAAGGCTTGCACCCCAAAATGATAGATGCTTTAAAAGAAGCTCTGATAAATAAAGTCCTGCAGACATTGGCATTCACAGTTCCCTTTTGGCAACAGTGAGGAATGGCTGAGTAATAGTTAGGAAACTAACTTAAGATGGTTTATGGCATCTAAATATATTAGGGCTAGATCTGCAGCTAGTGTGAATCAGCATATCTGCCTTCAAATTACTTACATTGCATTGTGTCAGCAGAGAATCTGGCCCATATCCATTATCTAGAGGGAATATCAACTACTACAAAGCATACTTATCTAACCAAAAGCAAACGTAGTGCACGTAGCTCATTGATGTTTCTTGTAACACTTATGTTAACCTTTATAGTGTGATAAAAATCTGGCACAGTTATGTATGGTTGCAAAGGATCTTGCTTTGATAATATCAACAATTATAAATTAGCACTTATTGCTTTTAATGCTGCTTCAAATTACATTGATAAAAGCTTAACTTGATATTGATGAGAGGACCAGTAATTTAGGATCTTGCTGTTGTTCTAATTAACTTTACTGGGAGCAGAATGAGGCCTCTCCTCTGAAACAGATCTGCCTATCAAAGTAATATGATGTGGTTTGGGTTTTTTCCCTTTTTAAATTTTTTTGTACCTGTAGAGTTTTTTTTGTGTTCTCCTGCTGCACATATTTCATATCTTGTAGCAACCACATTTTACAGAACTACTAAGTTTAGAATTCTGGCTTTTACGTATAAATAAATGTATTATTCAATTCAGTAAAATCACCAAGAGTGAATTCAGATACAGAGGCATCTGCAGGGTTCCAAGTTAAAAGTTCTAGTTGAAATGACGACCCTGTGAGACCCAGAGTAGTATAACAAACCCTGGTTCTTTCTTCATTTGTTTGGCTCAATTAATGAAAATTTACTAGTTATCAGAATTTTGAGCACTAAACACTGGGACTAAGGAAGTATCTCAATTAGTGAATGTGATGCTGCAACCATTAAACCTGTTCAGCAGATGCTCCAGCAATAACTTATGGGCAAATAAGCATTGAAGTACATGGAATTTTACACATGCTGAATTGTCTGCATCGTTTATGTGACATCAAGTTTACTTTCAGGCTGTGGAAATAGTTTTGCTGTTAAAAATACAGTTGTGGTTTCTGATCATTTTAAATAGCAAATGACATTATGATCACTCAGAGAAAACAAAGAGTGAATGCTTTGGTGACTCTAAATTTATTATACTGGCAACACCACTGAAAACTACGAGTGTCCATGTACTCTCTGTTTCATGCAAGATTTATTTGTTGTGAGAGAAAACCCTGATGGTTGGTTAGTGAATTAGGTCAATAAGCAGTAGGATAGTGATAGGGGAGATTCTATTGCTCTTGGGGATTTAGGCTTCCTAGCACGACATTTAAATCAATAGGAATCATCAGCTACCCTAATCTGCCCATACCAAATAGCACTGGGCCTAAGGTGGTGAAGAAAAATTGGAAGAGACCCTGGGAAATTGCTTTCTTTTCCTTGAAAAAATTAATGAAATATATTGTGTAGTTGCTTATAAAGATTTCTATCATCTTTTCTGTAGCTGCAATTTTATTAAAAATTCAATGTAATTTCTAAAGATAACACTAATTATAATAAAACTTACTTCTTATTTATGCAGTCATAGAATTCAACTATTTTTGCAAATGCATCAGTAACCTGTCAAAATGTAGAGAAGAAAGCGGCACAAGGCGAGAAATTCCAATTACAGCATAAACAAAATGTTAAGATCCTGTCTTGCAGCTGCTGATATTAGTTAATACAGTGCTGATACAGTTAAAATGACAACAGAAAGACAGAGTTAAAATTACACAGCTATGTAGAACCAATATGAAGAAATTTAAGAAGCTTCTATTTTGTTGGTTAAATAACACTTGATCAGTAAAAAAATAAAATAAAAACCCGCTTAATTAATTCAAATTGCTGATGATACAAACCAGAACTATATAAGTCCATCAATGAGATCAATGATAAATCTGTGTAGTTTTCACATCCTATGTTTTCACTGAGTACACAGGAATTTGAGGTGAATGTATATTACCATAGTAGCTCTTAGAAATCTGGGAAACAATGTTTTTCTAAAGGCAAATTTATTTTCCTCATTTCTTAGTAGCAGTGAAATATAATTTAATTTTGGTCAATTTTCTGTATAAAATACTGAATTACATTTGTAATACAGGTGATAACAATTTCAGGTAATGTATTATAAACACCACCGAAAAATCCTCTTGCCTTATGCTTATTATAAAACATAAGTAAGCCCTTTCTTTGTTATATGGTTATATTTATTAAAAGGATCTTTGCAGACAAAAGACTGTATCTTAGACCGCCTTTCAAAGTAAGCATGAGAAGCTCCCTTCACCTCCACTGTATGCTCACCCAGGAACACGTTAACCTTCGAGAGCTACGTCAGCTGCAGCAGATATTCGCTGACCGCGTCATTCTGACTGCCAGCCAGGAAGTCTGCTTGCAGCACCTACATGGGATGTGTGTTTGTTCAGTCAAATGTTGTTGCCATTATACCGTTTTTACAGCAATAAAGTTCCATTGAGGCCAATTAGGAACTACTAGAGTGGAGACTGAGCAACAAATTTCAAAATTTGATCCATCATTTCTTGGCTGTCAAACCCTGTGACCATCTGCTCACATGGCAAGCAGCCCACTTGCAAGAGCTGGACCTTTCCTCTAAGAAATGAGTGACAGGGAAGAACAGCTTAGTTGGTCTGTAACAATGCAAACAGTTTTCTTTCCTGCAGGAAGTGTGGTTCAGTATCTAGGAGAGCTGGACAGCATTTACCTTCTTTCACTTAATTATATTTTTGCCATGTACATTGTTAGAAATGGTTAAGCATCAGAGGAGAGAAAATCAGGGGTTTACTGGTACTGGCTGCTGCCAAAAAGACAGGTTGTATTGGAACAGGTGCTTTGAAAATCTGTGAAAGCCAGCTGAAAGGTGTCAAAATGTGCATAACATGAACGAACAGTTCACAGACATTTTGTGTGAATTTCGTGTTGTATCAGGAAAGTTTAGAAGGAGCCCTCAGCAGAGATTATCTTCCTTAGGAACAGCCAGCTTAACAGGCAGACCCTTGTCTGCTCAGTCACAGCGTGCATGATGCTCTCATGCAGGAGGGAAGACAAAGGAAAGAAAAAAGATTTCCTTCTGTTACATTTATATACTTCAGTATCTTGGAATCATCAAACCAGGAAAAAAGATATAATAATCGCTTCCTAAAATGTGTTAAGCTGATCATCTAGCCTAAAAATAAAAGTAGATCAGTTGAGACTCCATAAGCTGTATTTGGATGAGTGATTAACTGCAGAGTGTGTGCAGGTAAAAGAAAACAGAATGTGTGATCCTTTTTTATCATACCAGTCAAACCAATGCCTGTGAGCCACACTTGTCCCTTGACCTTGTTAAATGTGGCCCACGTGTTGGAGGGAGTACAAGAAACTTTTCTGACACATTCCCTTCCCACATGTTTCTCCTGCAGTGTGCTACTGTAGATAGTTCTAAAACACATGGGACTACAAGTGGGTTCCCCATGTGCATCTAAAACCTAACAGAGCTACAACAGTCAAAACCACATGGGGATAGAAAAGGAGCATCAGGAAAAAGAAAGCTTTTTGATTATTTGTGCTCATGTTCTTCATGTGCTCAGAAAACACATGGGAGAGCAAGAGCAAGACAAAAAAGACAAGGGAGAGCAAGAGAAGAAAGGAAGAGGAAGAAAGAAGCAGACAGAAGCAAAGAAAAAGGAACAAAGCAAGATGGCATTGAAAAGGAAAAGGAGAAAAGACAAGTGAGAAAGGAGAAGGCATTGCAAGGAAATGACAGGAACTGACAGGGAAAAAAATCATAGAGAAAATCATTTCACTGCATGAAAGGATTAAACCAAATAAGCTTGCCTGTGCTTTTCATTTCAGCTTTATAGTTCGTGTGCGTGTTTAGTTTTAACAAATGTATGAAGAGGCATCTTGTGAACATTCCCCCATGTCATCCCTCCTTTCATTTTGTCTCCCAATGCTGCATCTTTGTTTCTGCTTCTGCTTTCTGTCTCATTCCGTCTCTTGCTTACCCCTCCCCTTTTTCTCTTCTCTGCCTCTAACAGGCAATGAATGAGATGTAGCATATCATTGTATTAGCAGGGCCAGGTTTTTCCTGAACTTGCCTTGAAAATGGAATGCCAGTATGTTGTTATTCTTTCAGCCTTCCCTGCCCCCCGCCTCAGACTCAGTGGAGACTGCCTGAAATCCTCAACAGAAACCCAAGTGAGCATATGAGTGAAATGTGACTTTTGCTCCATGTCAGTCATGGGATATGGTCATAGTCTTGATTTTGAGGAGCTTTACAGGAAGTCAGTGTGGAGAAATTTTTCACTTTCTTGGTGAAGTCAAAGAGGAACAAATAAACTATCTCCCATCCTCCTCGCTCATGCTTGTGGACACACATCTGCATGTGCAGCTCTCCTCTGGACTTCCTGAGGTGTACTGCTCTCTGTGTGTTCCACTTACCCTGTAAGCTGTCATTGGCAAAGACAGTTTTGTGCGGCACATAGTAAATCTCAGTACTCTCACAAAAATATACAAATAGTATGTTATCTAATATGATACATTTGGTTTAATTTGAATTGGAATAAAATAGCTTTGAATCATTTTTTTATTACATTATCATTGGATAGCCTTTTGTGTCATCTCAGATTTTTTTTCTTTGATTTGGGGATGAAGATGATGCTGAGATTTGGCACTGCATTTAGATTTATGATTTTTGTCTTTAAAAACAGAGGAAGAGTCTTTAAATATCTATGTACTCTTGTTTTCCCCCCACTTTCTTTGGGTCTTACGCTCTATTTTTCTGTTTTCTTGTTGTTGACCCTTTTTAGCTATGTGCCAGGATCTCAAGATTTCCAAACTAAAGCCAGGAACTCAGGAGGATGAACAGCTTTCAGGAAACGGTCAACAGCTCTCAGGGTGCAATTCTAAAGGTCATTTGTTATCACATCTGTTCCTGTCAAGGCGTCCTCTCTGAGGCAAAGCCCATCTGAGAGGCTGGAAACCCTGGGAGGTTCTACGGTAGGATTTTCTCTCTCATGCTGTATGATGAGACTGAAAAGAGTGCATTCATCTGTGGAGTTCTCCCAGTGTCAGGGAAAGCTGTCAGAAACCTTTTCCCCCTGCCCCGTTTCACTGTGACCTTCATTTCCCAGCCAATGGCCTGAGTCTAAGTGCAACCCCCCCCCCCCCCCCCCCCCCCCAGTTAATATTAGGATTTGTCTGATTTCCTCTGGTTCTCTTAAGGCAGAGTAAAACTGGAGAGCACGATTTGGCAGAAAGTTCAAGATTTTTTGAATGTGGCTGTGACGAATGAGAGTGAGAGGAGAAGGGAAGAATGCTGGGGTTGAATGACTAGTCCAGAATGAATGCTGAGGGTAGCTTTGCTAGCGTTGGAACTTCTCAATGCTGAAAGTTGTTCACTCCATGGAAGTTACAGAGCTGATTAGGCAGGGCAAGTCCTGCTGCTCAGGCTTGGAGGTAGACTCCTGCTTTGTGCTTCCCATCATCCACTCACATCACTGTGCCACATCGTACTAGAAAAATGCCGTAAGTATTTTATATATAGAAGTAAGGACAAGCGTGCATTTTATGGCAATAATCTAATTATTTAAGCTGAGGTGTTATGGTGATATTGTAGTACTCAAAAAAAAAAATTAGAGGCAGATTTAGAATATTTTGTATTGGACTGTTATCCAGCCCAGTTTTTAAATAATATGTGAATATAGTAAAATACATGATTAACTTTAGAAGTATCCTTATATCAGGTAGCTAATATATGTTTTAAAATGTAAGCACATTCCAGAATACTTGTTTGCTTACTGTTATTTACAGGACTGTATTAGATTAAATATTATCAGCCAAAGCACCTCCAGCACAATCTGATAATGCTGTGTTGGGATCTATGTAGGTGTACCATTTATTGGCTAGACTGCTTTAAATAACTAAACTATTATATATCTCTGTTCATATTTTGGAAAATAAATAGTTTCTGTTATTTAAAGAAAGCGAAGATATAGTAACTTAGAGCATAACCCATTTTTAAACATAAATTCAGATTCTTTACACATTCTAAAATTTCAGTAAATTTTTAATGCCTCTATTGCTTTATGAAGGTAAAAAAGTTAGGTAAAAGTGGTACTTTGTGGAAGAGGCTTTTGTCCTTATTTACAATCAAGAGTTATTCCAGAACTGTTCTACATTGTATCTTACATAGCAGACAGAGGATAAAAAATGGTGCTTTCTGCATCTGTCACTATTCTGCATCTGTCACTCAAAGAAAATTCCCCTTTCCCTTTTTGGGAAAGTTGCCTAAGGATGATGGGATATGACTGATAGCAATAATCCATATTTAGGCAACTAGAAGATTGTGACAACATTAGCTAGAGAAAGGGAATGCAGTCAAAATCAAAACGTCTGTTATGGTAACTTTAACTTACCCTATTATTTCTAGTTGTTGCTGTGTCATAACTTACATTCCTCCATCATCTTGCCATAAAAGTACCTAGCTTTGAAATTCAGCTCTAACTTTAAATTATTTGCTTTACACTTCATATAATAAAATAATATTCTGAAACACAGCATTTGATCTTTGTGCTGGGTTTGCCTGGACAGGTTTTTGTAGTGAGAGGGCTACCAGGGTGTTTCTTTGAGAAGATGCCAGAAGCTTTCTCCATGTCCAGAGCCAATGCCAGTGAGCTCCAGGACAGACTTGCCACTGGCCAGGGCCAAGCCCATCAGTGATGATGGTAGAGCCTCTGGGGTAACACACTTAAGAAGGGGGAAGAAATTCAGTGCAACTTCACTTGGACAGAGGAATGACATATGTGAGAAAAACAACTCTGCAGACACCAAGATCAGTGAAGAAAGAAGGTGGAGAAGGAGCTCCAGGTGCGGGAGCAGAGATTCCCTTGGAGCCTGTGGTGAAGGCTATGGTGGTCCAAGGTGGAGCAGAGATCCAGCTGCAGCCCACAGAGAAGCCCATGCCACAGCAGATGAATGCCCAAAGGAGGCTGTGACCATGTCAGATGCCCACTCTGGAGCGAGCTCCTGGCAGGACCTGTGATCCTGTGAGAGAGAAGTCCACACTGGAGTAGATTTGCTGGCAGGACTTGTGAGCCCAGGGGGATCCACACTGAAGCAGCCTGCTCCTGAAGGACTGTGCCTTGTGGAAGGGACCCATGCTCTAGGTGCTTGGGAAGAACTGCACGGGAAAGACTCACTTTGGAGAAATTGGTGAGGGACTGCCTCCCACAGGAGGGAACCCATGCTGGAGCAGGGGAAGAGTGTGGGGAGTTCTCCTCCTGAGGAGAAAGAACCAGCAAAGAAAATGTGATGAACTGGCCACAGCCTCCATTCTCTATGCTCCTGTGCTGGGGGAAGGAGGTAGAGAAAATGGGGAGTGAAGTTGAACCTGGGAAGGGTGGGGAAGAAGGTATTTTTAGATTTAGGTTTTATTTTCTCATTACTCTACTCTGACTTGCTTGGTAATAAATGAAACTAATTTCCCCAAGTCAAGTCTGTTTTGCCTGTGACAGTAACTGGTGAGTGGTCTCTCTGTGTCCTTATCTCAATCCATGAACCTTTTGATATATTGATATATCTCAATCCATGAACCTTCCTCCCCTGTCCAGCTGAGGAGGAGTGTGATAGAGTGGGTGGGCACCTGGCATCCAGCCAGGGTTAACCCACTACATTTTTTAGACACTAATTGTACAAGTAAGAGAGCTACTTATAGATTGCAAAGTGTGTTGGATTTTATCCCTGATTATGATAATAATTTGATTTGCCTCAACATAGCTATTAAATGGTTACAGAGAGAATGATTGTAGTGTTACAAAGGGTTTCACATTTAATGTTTTTATGAGAGAGATTCAGAATATAAACAGGTGTCATGACTATTCTTAACTGGAGTATCTGAATATATACCCTTCCATCTCTACAACACTCAGCTTGCCATCGAAATTTTTGGCACAATAGAAATTTCTTTGGTTTTCCAGCTCTTCTTATCACAACATGTTGCTGTATTGCCAGGACTATAACAATGAGGACATGGTTGCATAAACCACAGGAGACAAATGCCCAGAATAAAGCACTACAATAAATGAAAAAAAGGTGTAGTGTGTTATGAGCCTGATCCTGTTACACGATAGACTCAGTCAGAAGATTTCATTCTGTAAATTTCATAGAGGATCAGTCCCATGACATCTGCTAGGAAATGTGGATATTAATTCTCATTCTGCCTCTTTTACCAGTCCCTCTACTAATTAGCAGCAAGACATGGTGCTGGTAACTTATAGCTCCCGTGTAGCTTGACTACAGTGTCTGCAGTGTCTGTGCCTGGGCTGCCAAGTCCCATTGCAAGTCCTCTGTTCATTCACTGTGCCTGCTAGAATAACATGTTATGATACTGGACTTCCAAAGAATATATTAACTTCCTGACTCTCTGTAGTAATACCGTACAGCTGGTTCAAATAAACATTCCAAGCCAGTGCATTTTTCATCTTGAAAAAAATAGCAATCCCAAAGAAGTTTTGTATTTATTCAATGCTTACTGTCATTGCCTTTGACACCGAGAGCAAAATTAATAGTTAAAAAAAATGGAGTTACTCTCTAGGCCTTTGCATTGATTCTCTTCTGTTGTTCTTCATTTATTTTGTTGACCATTGCCGTCAAAAAGAGAAGAAAAACTGCTCATGGCATTAATTTTCTTGAGTTATTGCACTGTTCTGTCTCACTAAAACTTTATTGTGCTTTTTTTTTTATACTTTGAATAAAATGTAACTATTTTTATCTGAACCAGAATCCATGTAAAGAATTTGGATTGCTCTTGACTTCACCTACCTATTGTGAAATTTCACTGACATTGGTACAGAAACCAATTAATTATCTACATTAAACTTTTGCATACTATTAAAAATATGTTCGTATGTTTCTTTAGTGATTCCATTGTCAATTCATCTATTAAGGCTTTTATCAAAAAGGTTGTTGAAACATGACTGAGAACCTTAGGCAAAGTTGTCATGTAAATAATGGATATTTTGGCTGGATAAGGAGTGTAGGTTTGGTGACAGAGTTTTTGTAGTTTTATTGTTGTAGATACACTGGCTTTTGGCTTCAGAAACAGTACACATGAATAAATAAATAAAGATTTTGCTCTAAATATTGTTCATCCACAACATACTAATTCCCACCAGAGAAAATGAAATATGTCAGTCTACAGATCTTGTATTTCTATTTCAAACTGCCATTTATTAAGTAATTTCCTCAAGAAAATTCTTAGATGAGCCAGGTTTCTGAGTTGGTTTCTTGTAATCTAAGCTGTAATTGTGGAAAAATGTATGGATGGACTTATGGAAAAAATTGTGCATGTCCATCCTTTTCTGAGTTTTGTTTTAGTTCTCTGGGCTGATTATGAAGGAAAAAAAATTATATTCCAGTAAGCTGTGGGACAATCAGAGTTATTCAAATGTATGTGATACCCAGTCCTAAGGAGTTTTCAAAAGCTGGACATTTGATCTCTCTTCCAAATGGCAAAGATGTAAATGGGAATGTGTCCCTGATTTCAATGGGAGCAGGAGTAGGTGTTAGTTTTTCATTGTTATGCAATACATGAAGAAGGCAATTGTGTATGCAAGACTTACAGTGATGTCAGATCTACATTTTTATGTGGTTTGTTATAGTATGTGAATAACTGGACTGTATGGATATAAATCTATCTTTGATTAAGATAGATTATTCTGGTGTCCTGTTATAAGATTATTTTACATTAATGGAGTTATCATTGACAAGTACAGAATCATTCTGACTTACAGTATTCTGAAAAATGTACACATCTGTGAAAAATGCCAACTTACGTCTGGAATTAAGGGTTAGATGCATGTTCTTTTTATTCTGCCTTTGCATAAAGAAAAACTATTTGCCTGTTACTGGTTCACATAGTCAACGTAAATTTGCTTTTCTCAGACATCTTTACAAAATTTACAGATAAGTTTTATGACTGGAAGCAAGGGAGTATTGTAAAACTGCAGTATTAGGCAAAGTACATAAGAACATTCTGAACCCCCCAATGCCATATTAAGGTCACACACGTTTTAAATTAGGACCCTCTGTTCCCACTCATAAATGTCTCAAACTTTCAACTTCTGATCTGAAACTTTTGGTGGTTGAATATTGTAACAGTAGCCACTGGAATTAGTAGATACTGACTCTTGTGCCATATGACAGGCTGTATGTAACTGTTCATGACCCTGGCCAGTTTCATGTGACTGAAGCGAGGAAATTAAGGTTAGCCTGTCACTAGAGCTCCTGCAGGCTGGAACTTTATAATGCAGGTAAAGGTGACTGGGTTTTGAGTTAGTCTATCAATATAAAATACACTTACATAAAGAATATTATTAGATTTAAATAAACTTCTTCCCATTCACATGACATCAATCATATTCATAAGCATGAGGAAAGCAAAACATAGTCTCAATGGCTTCAAATGTGTGGTTGTTACCAGTGAATGCCTGAGCATTTCTCTTTTATGTTTTCAGCTCAGATTTTTAAAAATTATTTTTGGTATTGTTTCTTTGTTGTTTTTCTTTTGTTCTTACTATCTGCAAGACATGTTACATGACAAGCACTGAACATCTATTTATGTGGAGCATTCTAGGAAATGGAGAGTTATAAATATGTATGTCTGATGATAATGTGGAACTCTGACAAACATACTCCTGCCTGTGCTTTTTTTGGAATTGACAACACAAAGCTATGTTTTATTGAAATAATGATAAAAATAACATTCTAAAAATGTACTAGTTACCAAAATATTCAAAAATACAAAAATGTTTTTAGTCCCAGGTAGAGAAGCTCCTCTTTGAAATAGTTGCAAAAAAATATTCCGGCATCTCCCTATCCCTCAAGATCCATTTTCTGCAAAGCCTTTAAGTATGAGAGAGGATAGAGTTTCGCAACAGTTTATTGCTAGATTTACAATGCTGGCGACAAAGTCATTCTTAAAAAATGGAATAGACTTCTCTCAGGAATTGATCTCTGGTTGGGTTAATGGGTTATATAGGCCAGAATATGCCTGTGACTACTCCTTACCCAGTAACACTGCTGAAAATGCATGTGAGATCCAGTTCGGTAAGAGAGAGCTTCTGAGAGCCCAGCACCCCGAACCCCTGGATAGGCTCTCCAGTGGAGCAAGAACATGTCAGAGTCATGCTTATGCCTCTCCAGTGACACAAAAGCAGCAAGAACGGCCTTCCTTGCACAAAAACCAGCAAGAACACAAGGTGCCAGAAGCCAACAATGTCCCTACATTGGTCTGATTATAGAAAGATTGACCCTTTTGCAATTACTCCTAACTTGCATTGTTTGAAACAATCATCGTCAAGACTGCTGGTGAGCTCGTGGAAGGCTGATTGTTCAGCTGCATGCTTTGATTTTATTGATTAGATTTTATGAGGTTATCCATTGTTCCTTATGTGGGACATTAGCTGAAATTGGAAGATGTAAAACCAACATTTTGGAGCTCATATTTATATATTATTTTAAATAATTTTCAAAAGACCTCTGCCATGGCAGAGGCAAAAGGCAAAAATAGGCGGAAATGGTTTGGTGCATTAAATTGGGTGGGATTTTTTCGTCCCTACTGACAACAATAAGATCATTGTGAGCCAGAGTCTTTATCACAGCACATAACTGATTTATGGAACCTTGCTGCTGTGGGCAGCTGGATCTCACTGCCATTGATACTGGTGGCAAAATCCCCTTTTTGTTGTCTTTGTCAGAATCAGGATTGGGCTTCCAAGTACCTGCAGCACAGAAATTGAGTGGCTCCTCAGAGTCACTCTGGGTGTGCAATGGTTTCTCATTCTTCTTTGTCTCAAAGAGCTTCATCAAGGGCTGCTCCACAGCAGTGAAATGAACACAGCTCAGAGTGTGAGAAAAGCACACCAAAACTGTGCAAATTCACTTCTGACATTGAAATGCCCTATAAAAGGTGGCAACACTACAATTCTGACATGTCTCTTGGGTTGGTCATTGCCTTTGAAGTGACCCTGTCCTTAGATCCTGATCTTTGGTGGCCAGGTGAGATGAGTGGTGCCAAAGGGAGAAGAATGGGAAGGAGCCCTGGTGCTGTGGCATCCATGGGGTGGCCGAGGTGTGCTCTGGAGCTGGCTGAAGGTCAAGCTCTCAGGATGGCCATGGTGGCCTGATGTGTGGGTGCTGGTGGGTGCTGCAGGCTGGCCAGGGTGCAGCTGGCCCTGGGGAGTCCCGTGGTGGTGACAATCAGGGTGTGTTCCCAGCAGGCACCAGCAGCTCCCTGTGCAGGGCTCAGCCTTGCAGGAGGCTCATCTGCACCTTTTTTATTAGCAAAGCACAAAAGGGTGTGGAATCCAAACCCTTCCCATTCCTCCAGCTTAGTGGTGCTATTTGAAAACAATTACATGAGATGCCACCTAAGGCACATCGTATAAAATTAAAAGAAAGGGTACAGTGATATATCCTCAAATTTCATGACGGTAGGAAGTTATAAAATCCTCAGCCTTCCAGAATTCCTGTGGTTCAGTGCTTGGTCACAAGAGGAGTAAGTACAGTAATCCCGCACAGAAATAAATGTGACTGAATCCTGTTTGCTTTCAAATAATTGCATTTATTTACATCAGTTTAACCTCCATTTAAAATGTCATGTATATCTCAGCTAGATTAATGCATGTGAAAAAAAATAGTCTCTGTGGGAAGTGTTTTGAGTAAGCAATTTGTTTTGCTTGTAATTAATGGATTCTTACCTAAAGTACAAGTTATAAATAAAAATAAACTAACAGTGAGTGGTAGTTTGCTGCTGTCATTCAAATAGTGGACAGTTGGGTAATTACAGACCATCAAAGAACTGCTGCACTGCTGATTATTATCTTTTAAGAATTTGCCAGCCTTTCATCGTTCAAAAGAAACTTGCATTGAAGTCTTTAAATATATGCTATTAATAAAATAAACCTATTAAGTGGTGTGATGGTTGGTATTTACAGCTCACACAGGGGAACAAGTCACCTTTCCTTTGTTGCTTTGTCTGATACAGAATACCACATCGTAAAATTGGCAGCCAAATCTCATTTAGGCACGTGTATCCGTGTCAGTGCCGGGGCCTTTATTCGACAAATGTGTAAGCAGCTTGGCTCAGATGGGAAGCTTCGGAGCAGGGTTGGACTGTGCCTCTGGAGAAAGTTACTCAAGTGTTTGTAAGGCCAGGTCCCGAAAATGTCAGAAAATCCATGTGCGCGGAACTCCTGTGCAAACCTTTGAGCTGAAACCAAAAATCATCAGTGAGGGAGATGTAGCCATAGTTGCAGCTGTTCTGAACTAGAAATGCATATAACTTCTATCACATTTTATACATACACTTATGCCATGTGTTGCTAAGATTTGTTATTTAAAAATCCTTATGAGTAATATCTTAATATGTATTTACAGAATTTAATCTTTAAAACCAAGCTAGGTGCTAGCACAGAATTATTTTTCACAGTTGTGACTCTCCATTTATCCAATATCAAAATGATCAAAACATACATTTCCACAGTAATTTTAGTTAAAAGCTGGACTAAGCATAGAAATGGTGTTGTAGATATCCCTTTTCCTCACAGAGGTCAAGCCATATTTAATGCATCCAAGCTTGTGATCCTTGTATCGACTAGAAGTAACATTTGAAGCATAATATTGAAAAAAGTGTTGATGCACACAGTGGTGCTGGAGACGGTGAACTTTGTGTGTTGTGGGAGGAGGGGACATGCAGGCAGAGCTGCCTGTGATAGGTCTCCATCAGAAGTGCTGCAGAGCTCTCGGAGCATGTCAGGATTCAGCACTGCTGTGCTCATCTGCCTACGAGCCCTGTGCAAGCAGCAGACTCGTTGTCTCCAGCAAGGAGGCATCCCCCACCTAAGCTGATCTGTGTGGTGTGTCTGCCTGTTTATCTTGTGTTTATATCGGAATAAAAGAGTCACTCCTGCATCTTCCATTCAGAATACTTGAGTGCTCATCTTCCATTCAGTAATAGAATCAAGAGATTGAATTACTCATCTCAGTAACATTGCCAGGATGGCGATTGTAAACATCTGTAAACAGAACACTGAAATTATAAATAATATAAAACAAATGCTAAATATTGTACTCTTTGGTTGCTTTCATTAAGCCAGACTCTAATAATCATTAAGGCATGTAAAAAAAATCAAGATATATGGTTTATATGAAAGGTCAGTTGCAGTCCACTGTTATTTTTTAATTCATTGAATTGTTTTTAGCAGGCATATCTCTGTGTAGCATAATCTCTCGCCCATTTTCAGCAAAACATGCCTAAATTCATCATACATGAAAACAGAGCTGGAGGAAGAGGAAATGAACAATTTTCTCATTTATGCAATTTAAGAGAAATATGGGGGGGTTCTTTAATGACCATTAGCTGATGAAATACAAATTATCTGTACCTACCAAGCTGCAAACGCCTGTTGAAGATGGCAGAAATGTTGCTTTTAAAGGCTTCTGTAGTCTTGTGAGATTAGTTTTGTTATAAATCTGCTTGTGTGCTGTTGAACTGGATAATGTGATTTGTAAAAGAAGATAAATACAATTTTTATTGTTAATATCGTCATTCTTTTTGATGTGTTTTAGCTTGACGGTTTTGGCATAATATTTTAACATGCTGTAAAAATCCTGAGTTAAAAATAAAATGAAAGAATTTTAGAAAATAATCTGTCTTAAGGTTGCTTGAGAATTTAATTGTGAGTGATTTAAACATTACAATTTTGTCAATTATCTTAATTTATAAAAAAGACTAAAAATTTCCAGGTGCACTGACATACTCATTCTCACCTGTGGGAGTTTTTTGAGTGATCGGGGTTGGGGTTTTGTTTGTTTGCTTTTCCTTGTTTTTTTGTTAATAAAATGCAAGAAAGGAAAATGGTTAAATCTCTGAGAAACTGGAAACCAATCACATGACTACATGAGGAAAGCTACTGTTGAAGTGCTCCAAGTGTTAGCAGAATTTTCTACAGCTAGCTAATATGGTAATGATAAGAGTAGGAAGGGCTACAAGACTTAGAAATATGCTGCATACAATCAGGTGTTCTTTCTATTTTGTATTTACACATGGGTAGTTAGTTGTGGAAGCTGAATCAATGTACAGTGTATTAGCAGAGAGTGTGTAAACACAGAAAAAACTAATGGTCCTACAGTTACAGCTTGGCTGTGTGGAAAACTGAAAATGTTGGATTGTGTTTTTTCGGAAAACTGTAACAAGTTGTAATGCTGGACCGTTAGGAGTCTCTTCAGTAGCAATTGGGATGTGTTGCAGTGGATGTTTATTAATATCCCACTTTTTCATGAAGTAGAATTTAAAGTATTTGAAATAATGTCTTGGAAACAGTAAATAATTGCAAAACAAACCTGTGGAAATCTAGAAAGGCTTTTATGTAAGGAAAGAAAAGTGAGAAAGGAGAAAAGGAAAGGAGTCGTTTTAGACCTTTCAGGTCTAGAGGGTTCCTGAGCAGGTGAAATGATGAGATTTAACGTGTTGTCTGACTATTCTTGGGCTTATTGTTAGGGCCTTACATCACAGCCTCGAGGAGATGGAGGAGGACTTCAGTACTGTCAGAATGTGGTGCTGTACACAGCCTTTGTTTCCTTCTCCTGAGAAGGTTATGCTGTGTGTGAGGGACAGAGTTCTGTATAGCAGTAGAGATGTCTGAATGGAAGATCCCTTCCCCCAGGAGTGGCACATCTCACTAAATGTTCTGGTCACTTGAGCCAGGGGCATTTTTACCAAAAGGTATTAAACTTTGGAGATGTGACCTCTTCTGTTTCTTTTTTATTAAATATAGCACATGATTCTGTATATAGGGGCAATTTTTCATCTTATTCACACTTAGTGAATTGCATGCATGTGGAAAAGGAGAGAGAATTAGCTTGTGTATGCTTCTGTTAGTGTAGTCTAATATTAGTTATAGAAAAGTCCTTCTGAAGTTGCTCATGGAAAGGACAATGGCAAAAAAGGAAAGTGGTTCCTCATAACACTCTTGCTCTGTCTTACCTTCTATGGACCACCTTAGCTATATTAAATGTCTAAACAACAATCTTCGTACACTGTATTCATCCTTTTAGACATCTATCATGCTTTTATTTTACCTTTCATTTCCTTGGCAGATGATGCTATAGGGAATTAAGATAAAGTGCAATCATCTGTCCAGTTTCTTTCCTATAGCCATATTGTATATTATACTCTCAGACCCCACAGTGTTCTGCAGGAGATTATCCAAGAAATGATAAATCCTCAGTAGGAGCCATCAAAGCATTGTTGCCAGTTTGTAGCCGCCAAGAAGACCCTCACATCTCTTTCACTGTCATTGCATTATTGATTAGCCTGTGAAATACTGAAGCTCTATTGATTGCAAATATTTAGGGATGAAAAGGGAAACCTTGTCCTCGAAGGTATTTGCAGTCTTCTCTCCTCTGCTAGAGATCTTTCTTCCCTTGTATTTCTCTGTCTGTCTTCTTACCTTTATGTACGGGAGGCTGGCACGTTCATCCGAGGGCACTGGGAAGGTGGGCAAACACCTTCACCTCACCCTGGTGAGCTGCCTCACCCTGCTGGGGCCAGCAGCCACCAAAACCAAAGAGGAAAACAAAGGACAGTGCTTACATAAAGACTGCTTGATTGCTTTTGTGCGCTCACGGGCATTTTGACAGAAATTATAGGAAGCAAAACCCATTTCTTGTTTGTCTATCTTTTCATTGATTTGTATGTAAAAATTATCTTGATGATCCAGATGAGGTCTGAAGCAGTCCTGCATAAGATAGCACATGACTGGCTGATATTCTAGTCCCATCAGACAACAGAGCTGCTGAAATCCCAGCGCATTCTATCTGGACACTCATGGGTTCTCCTAATCCAGTTACAGGAACCCTGTGCAGACAAGCTAAAATACAAGACTTGAGAAAAATCTTAGTTTGTCCATCCATTTGTGTGAGACCTGGAAGGGGACTTTGCAGAGCAGTAAAAGGCAGAGCAGTAAAATACACAACAAAACAATTCCCTGCACATTCAGCAAGTTAGTTATTGCTGTCTCTTCTCCAGGAAGTCCCTGCTTAGGAGGGACGTTGGCACAGGCAGGTGGTTTCTGCCTGGTTAGTGTACAGTTAGTTCTCTGCCTGGTACTTAAGCTGAAATCATTAACATGTGTCTTGTGTGTTACCTGAATGAAAGGCGAGTTCATGGGTTATTACTGCCCATTTTTTCTCTTTGCTCCTGCACTTCCCTGTTTCGATTACAAATCCCCCTCCAGGCACAAAGCAAGCTGGACACCTACAGTGCAGCTAAAGAGTTATTTGCTCCCTAGGTGGACACTAATGAATGACTGCAGCGCTGCCCTGAGTGAGAGGGTCCCCACTATTAAAGTTTAATAGAAAGATCTGAGAAACTGGGGGCCAAGAAGAGGAGGAGGGGACAGGAGGTTGTGAGTAACTCTCCAAGTGCCTTCTCTCTTCCTTTGCTGTAGTGGAGATTATACCATCCTTTAGGACAGGAGCAACAGGAGACAGGTCAGCTCCCCCCGTGTTCTCCTTTTGCCTTCAGTCTCACTGCAAGCAATTGAAGCTGAAAAAAATATGGGTATTTCTTTCCACTGTAAAATCTCCAAAAGCAGCAGTAATATGGCCTGACTCAAAAATTGTCTAATTCAGACTTACTTTCATTTTTCTGATTTTTTACCCTTTTGTTTCCTTCACACTCCATGTTGTCCCCTTTGGTTTCTCTCCAGTCTGTCTCTTTTTTCTTTACTCTCCCTACTCTAATCTTCCTCTACCTCATACTTACCAGGATTTGGGATTAGGATAGGCATATTCAATTTCAGGGCTTAAAGGTGTTTGATTTAGTGTTTTTTAAAAATTTTTCTTTAAATATTCCAGCACCCCTGAATTCCTGTTCATGCAAAGTGATGATAAACTATCATAGAACAGTAGAAGAACACCATCCATTATTTTAACCAATGTAAATATAAACCTCCTCAGTTTTTCTCTCTCCCACTGAATTGGAGGAGACTAATGTCTAGTTTTAGTTTTGCTTTTAGTTTTTGAGGCCCCATTATTGTGAAACTTGTTCATATCTGGGACCATGTAAAAAAAAGGGATTTGTTATAATGTATATATAGAGATGTATCCTTTAGTTTCTCTCTACTGTTAATTACTATGAATATTCTGAGTATCTCTTACACAGTATTTATAAGGAACAAGACAAACCTCTTGTATACCATTCTTATTATATCTTCAAGAAGGAGATTTTTTTTTTACTGCAGGTTCAGAACACCAGGCTTTGGTATCCTGAGGTCCTAGAGAATGTTGCTCACATTGCGAGGGACAGCTGGAGATCAGCAATGGAAGAAACTTCCTTGCACCAGAGGTGTTTGAGAGAGTAAGAATTCTGCTGGAGATAATGATAACCACAGGAATTCAAGTTTGGTTTCAGGATGGGGTATCATAACCTATCCCTTTTGGCAATAGAGTTACAGGATTAGAAGCCTTTGTTGATATTTTGCTAGCTGAAAATATATGTAGCTGGAGAAACTAAAATACATTTGCTTTTCCATGGTTCTTTGAACCCTCTGTGCTATCTGTCACACAGAGCTCTTCTAGAACTCAATGCAAGAACACTTTGAGCCTGTAAACACGTCCTGAAAAGAGCACTGATACCGGAATTTGATGTTTTATTTACTCTTTGAAAAGTGGTGTTGCCAATACAACCTGTCAGCACAGGATTCTTAAGCTTGCAGCCTGGCCAAACATGTTGGATTCCTGTTTGGAAATATCTGGACTGGATCCACAAAACTTACCTGTGTTTTCCTTTCTCACTGCCTTTCCTTCCAGACATTCTGGTTGAATTATAGCACTTAGAGACAGATGTAAACCTGACTAGTGTGATGACCTGCAAAATACCTTAGAACTGGTATTTTCTGGTGAGACTATCAAGGAGATGTGTTTTCCTCAGCATTGCAAGGACATTGAAATTTGTGCTCTTCTCCTTTCTTAACAAACTGTGGGTCTGGGTCTACTCTAAAATTTGCCCCTTATTTTTTTCCCTGAAATTTAACCTGTTTAGGAAGGTACTTTTATACCATCTTATTTACTTGAAGGCAACACATGCTTTTATATTACTCTGAATACAGCTGCTTTCCTTAACTGAGGACTATGGTGAGAACTTAAATGTGAATTCTGGACTTCAGAAAATGGTAAAACAGGTTGGTGCTTCTGAAAACACCAGCTGGAAATTCCTATGCATTCATGTGTGTTATGTAAAGACAACATTAAAGCTCAGTTTCATAAGATTCATTCTTATTTTCATAATATTCACTATTATTTTAAGAACTCTTAAGCATTCCTAGTATGTGCAGTTTAAAAAACCTGCAAGGACAGGGAAGTTCTCTCTTACCATGATAATAAGAAGTGCTTGGGATAAAGAAGAGCTATGTGGGACACATCATTATTTCTCTTCCCATTTCTTATGCCAGTAAAATTTTCTTCTTTTCAGTTTAGATTGTATATGGGGGTTTTTGTTCACTTTTTTTTTAGGTTTGGTTATGTTTGTGTATGTGTGTGTGTATGTAAACTATTGATCTGACTGCCATAATGACTGCAGTAGTCACTCAGAACAGATAGATTGCAGGGAATGGCAGAATGAAATTCCCCTTACAGCATGTTTGTTGAGATCTGAAGATCAATTCTGAAAGCAACTCTCTCTATTTGGCTTGGGGTTTGTTCTTGTTTTGTTTGTTTTTGTCATTGTTGTGGGGTTTTGGGTTTTGGTGGCTTTTTTCCACAATAGCACACTGAATTTCAAATCACTGATAATAGCGATGGCTGTTCTAATTTTGTCACAGGTCACACTAAAACAACTTTTTGTCTCTCCTGAACTTAAATGCAACTACATGTGTTGTGATCCAGAACCAGGCATTTCCTCTTGGTAAACATGGAGGTTGGGAATATGGTTGACTTGGTTTACCCAACAGTCTGCAGTTGGCAATAACCCAAGATTTCTGGATTTTCTCACCTAGTCATCTTTTGTGTGACTTGTATCAGAAGAGAAGCCAGAGCTAAGCAAACTAATTAGCTCAGTAAAATACTGTTGTTCGGTCTTGTTCTTTGCTTTCAGGGTAAGTTGATCAGATTTGGAGGGATGTCCTTTCAGTTATGACACTTTTCTGATTTTATTAACAGACTCAAGAAAAGAAGTGTTTAGTTGATAAAATATAAGCTATCTTTGTATCTAGAAAGCAGCAAAATTTGTATACAAACAACTGAAAAAACCACCTTACAAATGCATTTTATTGGAAAAACAAAAGAAATCTTGCAACTGGTCAAGAAAAAACTGCCAATACCTGCATCTTCTAACCTTTTGAATCCTTCTTTAGGAATAATGTTTTCCATGGTTTGATATTTGCAGCTCCATGAAGAAAAATCTTTTGTCATGGAAATCTTATTCTCTGACCATAATAACTCTAATAGCAATGTTGAATTTCATTATCTGTCCATTTATCTTAATATCCCAGTTCTTGTAAGGATTAGAATCGCATGTTTCTGAGGAAAACACAAAAAAATCTTTGGATGGTAACATAAAGACTTCTGTTACAAAGTTAGGAATCAGGAATGCATTTGGGCAGAATCTGAGTAGGTATTTCACAATTTTTTTGTGACTATGAATTTTTGTAGTTTGGGCTGAGTTGTAACTTGAGAGCTGACAAACAGCTGACCAAAAATGGCACAGGATAATAAATAAAGTAGGTGCATGTGCTTGTTGAGGAAAAATTATCTTTTCCCATGTAGAAATTGTAGAAATAGAGTAATTCTGCAATATAAGTGGAAAGATTCTGTTGTTTCTGCTGTATCCTGTTGAATTGATTTTAGGAATTGTTTTGGGTGAAAAACTAGATTTATTTTTCCTGAACAGCAGATGAATAGATGGTGTGTTGATAAATCTTGTAAACAGTACCAGTTTCACCCTCTGTCCTGCAGTAACTTTCTCTGACATTTAAGAACCAAAGACTATATCTGAAGAAGGTCATAGATGTCATAGCAATGAACATTTAAGCTCACAGATTTAAGAATAAAAAATCAATAAAATATAAATTAGTTCACATTATATAGTATTATATTTTAATATATTAATATGTAATAGATTGTTACAAATTTATGCTTTTCTAAAAATCTAAACCAAAATATGATTCATAATTAGCAAATACAATAGTAGTATTTAAATTATATACACTAGATATTGCAAATAACTAAGCACCTCCAGATACAATTTAGAAGAAACAGCATTCCAAGGAACAGAGCTGTCCAGAAATATAGAACAAAAACCCTGATAGGAAGGGTAATTATGCTGAAGTAACAGCTCTTTCTGGTTTCTGAATGACTTAAAGAGTACTTGGGCTCTTCCTTTCTACTTAAGATACAGTCAGACACCTTCTCCCAAGAGTAGGTAGTGCATCTTTTCCATTTGCAGAGCAGTGACAGATAAAGTTGCCCTCTGGTACGATGTCTCACTGGTTGATGCTTCCACAGTCAGCCAAGCCAGCCATGTTCAGTTCTTTTGCTCATCTGTGGGTTTCAAGCTTGAGGGGGTAATATTCACAGGTGTGCATGTTTTCTTTCTTTTTTACCTTGTAAGTCTTTAAATGACAGACTCTGAGATTCAGTGAGGAAGACTGCTGAGAAGAAAAGTGCCAAGTGACTGTGTAGCCTCACCTACAGCACTCTTCTCACTGTCCCAGGGCACAGAGTAGGCAGCCTTGGATGTCTAACACCAGGTCAGACAGCTCAGAGATAGAGCTTGTGTTCAATACCAGCATTGCAAGATCCTTTTAAGATCTGGCCTCTAGACACAGAGTTTGAAAATAACCTATGTTCATTAAAACTCATGTGAATATTCATGTGCATAAAATAAAATATTTCAGGGCCCCAAATCCACACCAAGTCTGCAGGTCTGTGGATCTATGGGTTAGGCCTTTAGTCAGACTGAATTCTTGTTTGTTCCACTAAATATCCATTGGCTTGTGCATAGAATCACAGGACTGTTTGCTTGTCCTCCTACACAGAGCAGACAGAAGTGGTCCAGCCTTTGAACTGATTCTTCTGATCCTCAGCATAGCAGATATCTGGATAGGAAAATATGCAGCAGCAGGCATGGTGTCTCAAAAAGCAATCTTTTAAATAATTATTTCAATTACCCTTCAGGGCTTGCATATCTTGTCTTTCTCTTCCAAGTTTTAAAATGTGTCAGTCAGTAAGGTACCAAAAATGCACAATAAAAGAAAATTGTGTCATCCTGAGATAATGCTGGCATTTATGTAGGTCTTTTCAAAGTATTGGAAAAACTGGGAAGGTTAAACTATGATCAGTCTAAGGTTACTCACTGGGATGAGGATTGAAGTCAGTGTTGCTGAGTGAGGTATTGTGCAAGATATGAGACACTCTGGTTTCTGGAGTGAGCTGGGACTTCTTGGTCGTGGATGGGTGGATACCAGGAGATAATCAGCACTGCTTGGAAGCAGTCGGTGCCATGGTGTTGTGAGTGCCATGTGCCTGCTTGACACCAAAGGCTTTTAATGGGCAAAAGAGCCATCAGGCAGAGCTTCAGGGAGACATAGGGACAACATGAAGCCAAGGATATTGTATGAGTTCAGAGAGATTCAAACAGTATCAGTCTGTGACAGCAAAAGGGCAACATTTGCTCAGGTTCAGATGTGAAACTTTTTACTAGCAAAGCTGTAGGTATAGATTTACTGTAAGGTACTCTGGGAAGAAGATTTTGATAAAATAATAAATAGGAATGTTAGCTTTTCTTCACTGCTGTTTCCAGTACTTAGAACAATAAATACACTTAAACTACACAGATAGAGGACTGCTGCCTGTTTTAGACGGTCTAACTGTTCCCTGCAGTCACATAAAATTACCTTCTAAATATATTAATAGGACAATTTTGCCACGATATTTGGAAATTGTATTTTGGCTTGCATATGTAACTCATCAGTTAGCAGCGTCCAAGAAGATGTTTTAAGTCTGATTCATGAATTTATTCCCTAAAATAAGGAGCATTGCTGCGAACAATGATTTTGGGAATGAGTGTTTCCCATTGGGTAGGAGAAGAAAAGCCGCCGTTTTCACTGTTCCCTCAGTGGGTTTTTTTGGCGTTTCGAGAGGCTCGCGGTTTAGGATCCCGGGCTTGGTGGGTCCGTGGTGGCCGCCGCCGGTGGCCGGGCAGGGGTGAGAAGGCAGCAGGGCCGCGATGGCGCAGCACTCGTGTAGCAGGTCGAGAGCCAGTCCGCCGGAGTCTCTGTGGCGCAATCGGTTAGCGCGTTCGGCTGTTAACCGAAAGGTTGGTGGTTCGAGCCCACCCAGGGACGGGTTCCCCTTTTGGGCTCGGCGCCGCCCCCGCCTCCGGCCGTCGTTTTGTGCGTGCGCGCCGGGGGAGGATGTGAGATTAGCGCCGGCGGCCCTGCAGGCGCCGCGTGTTGCCGGGCAGGGGGGCCCCCGGCGGGGAGCGAGCGCGGCGGCCCCAGCTGCGGCGGGGCCCGCCCCGAGCTCTGAGCCCGGAACCCCTCCGCGCAGCGGCTGCCCTGCCCACGGCGCCCCAGCTCCTGCGGGGCCGCACGGCCGTGCCCCGCCGCTCCCGGGCGAGGGGTGCGGGACGGCCGAGACCTGCTCCTGCCTCCCTGCGGCGATGCCGTTGCTGCGAGCGGCCCCCGAGCGCCGCCGGCCGCAGCGGCCGGTTCTGTCCTGAGGCTGGCAGGGACCCGAGTGCCCGGGAGTTTCTGCGCTCCCCTGCTCACGCGGCGGGAGGTGCGAAGGAAAATACGGTCTTCGAGCTGCTCCGGGATAACGGGCGATGCTGCCGGGCGATTGGGATTTGCTCCGGGGGGAGCTCACGGCGCTCCAGCACTCGAGCGATCGCCAGCGGACAGCCCGGGTGGGAGCCGGGACTCGGGGACAAACGCCGCTTGCGAGGAGGATTATTGTGATCGCTGCCGAGTGCGACTGTGGCGGGCGCTCCGCGGCGCGGTGTTAACGCGCAGACCGGCGGCCCCGTCTCTCCGCGGCCGACGGAGCCCGCGCAGCCGGGTGAAGCGAGGCGGGGGCGCGGGAGCCCGGCGGCAGAGCCGGCTGCGGGAGCCCGCCGTCCCGGGGCCCGGCGGGCAGGACCGGGACTCCGCGGTGCCCTGCGGGTCCCTCCGCGCCCGAGGCGGGACGCGTTCCAGGCCCGTTCCCTGCTGGCAGGCGGCGCGGCCGCTCCGGGCTCGCCCTGCCCGCGCGAAGCCGCTTTGCATAAATGAATGTTAAAAGCAATTACTCTGGGAGCTTCGCCTAAACGTGTCAATTAGAAGTTGGCACCTTCGCCGTATCCGAGCCCGAGAGCCGATTCCAGCGAGTGCTCTGGTCGCGTGAAATCCGGCTGCCTTCCAGCCCGACCTCTGCCAGCTCTGAGAGGATATATTTACAGTTTAAAGAAAACAGGATCCGTATTAAAAATGCCCCTTCCCCAGCGAAGCTGTATTTCACGGATCTGTCTGTTCAACCCGCCTGGTTTGAATAAGGAATACAACCCTCTTAAAGGTCAGGCTGTGCCATTGATTTACCATCGATGACAAGATACGGCCCTCGCTAGACAAGATAGCAGAGAAAAGACATGTATTTAGAAACACCGAAAAATCTTTTGAAAGTACTAAACCTTAAATCGTTGATGTGATGGTATATTTTTCTTTTCCTATCATCCACATATTTTTCATTTCGGTAAAACACTTTGAAAAACTGACAGCCGCGTGCTGAGCATCAGGGGAGGTGTAGCTCTCTGCAGGACTCCCCTACGCTTAACCCGTAAATATTTCCTGCTGATAGGGAGAACTTTATTTTAGCTAAAGTAGTTCAGGTAAATTCCCTCCTCGATATTTCCACGCTATTTGCAGTGCAGGATGGATTCAGTCCGGTAGCCCTGCAGCCACTGCAGACAGCAAAACCTCGCAGTGGATGAAATCTAAAAATCTGCATTTGCCAGTGCTTACACCGTCAACGCGGGCAGGCAGGCATCAAGAGCTTACAGGAACCACCATCAACAAAAAATTGTTCATGTCAGGGCGAAGCAGCAGTGTCTGGAAAATCAGTAACAATTTAGAAACTAAAATTAGCTGATGGACAGGCGTTTCTGCTGCCATGAAGCAAGCCTTGCTCTCCTTGGCAAGTCTCAGATGCGTTTTATAGGGGTGGTTATTGCTGACCAAGGGGTTTGTTGAGGCTCATTGCAGCTGCTACACGTCGCTGTGCAAACGCGCACCGTCAAGCCTCTTAAAATAGGTGCGGGGTGTGAGCATCCACACCGCGATGCTGCGACACGTGTGCAGGAGGAGGCTCATCATGGGCTCGGTAATACAAAGCGACGTTTAGGCAGTGCTTGATAAACTCATTTTGTAGAAGTGGAAAGCTCGTGCATGGGAAGTGCCTCATCCCATCTGCTCACTAACTAATTACAATTAAGGTTGTAGAGGACGGGAAACCTGATACATTTTTGGGACTAGACAGGGAATCGAAGCTTTCTTTGTATGAAGTAAAATTTTTTCAGAGGTCAGTGAAGCTTTCAGATCTTAGTCGTGGAAAAAGCTTCTCGTAGTTGTGTAATGTACCCAGACAAACCAGCCGGTTCTTGCTTTAATCCATTTATCTATATGCAGTCTAGGATAAACGCTGTACCAAATGTAATGGGGGTCTGCACCGTCGGATGCTTTTAGGAAAAAACATATTCAAAGTGACCTCTTAACTAGCACCGAGATAAATTCCAGAGTAAGTATTTTCAACCGTTATTCCAGACAATTTCTAAGGCAGCTGGGGAAGACTCGCCGTCGAGACGTTCCGGAGAACCTAAAACCAGCGGACCGCCGGTTGTGTCAACCTGGCATCACCAGCGCCTGGATAAACCCCAGCAACCCGCACCGCGCCGCGGCTCTTTGTTCGCTCGGCGACGGGACGGGGACGCGGGCTTGGGGGCGGCTGGTGGCTCGGCTTGGGGGCAGAGAGGACGGCTCTGCCGCCGTCCCCCGCCTCGGGCAGCGCCCGGGGGCTCCGCACTCGGCGGAGGGGGAGCCGCCCGTGGCCCGGCGCTGCGCGATGAAGGACTCGGGGAGCCGGCGCTCCCCGCGGGTGCGGATCCCGGTGCCCTCCCCGCGGCGTCCAGTGGAGCCCTGGGGGATGGGGAGGACACGGCCGCCCGCACTGCTGGACCCCCCGGCCCGAGCCGACCCCCACCGTGGCTCGGGACACTCACAAACGCGGGGACACCCGGGGACAAAAGAATACTCTTCCCCCGCCACGGGAAGCCCCGGGGGAGACGTGGGCTGTGCGTGGGAGCCGGGGGGGATCCGCGCCGCCCCCGCCCCTCGCCGGGGCTTTCCGCCGCCTCCTGCCAGCGGGCGGGGCCGCGCGGAGCCGGGACCCCCAGGGGAACGCGGGGCGGGGAGAGGGGGGGGGCGCCCGGGGGGGCTGCGGGAGGGGAGGGACCCCGGGGAGGCACCCAGGACCCCTCTGGGGGGGGGGGGGCAGG
>VZUI01003447.1:0-36817 GCA_013401135.1 Cettia cetti
CCCCCCCCCCCCCCCGTGCCTGGGAAAAAGCAGTATTGCAGCAATTGCAAGATCACTGTTTTGAATGCTGGACTTTACAGAAGGTTATGGTGCATGATCTTTCCTTTCTGCTCAGTGCTGATGAGGCCTAGCCTGGAGTACCATGTCCAGTTCTGGGTTCCTCAGAACAAGAGAGTAATGATCATACTGGGGAGAGCCCAGTGATGGGTGCAAGGGTGGTTAGGGACTGGAGCACCTCACATATGAGAAAAGGAGGTGCAAAGAGGGCAGAGCCAGACTAGTCTTAGTGGTGCCCAGTGATGGCACTGGGCAGTGGGCACAAACTGAAACACAGAAGTTCCCTCTGAGCATCAGGAAACACCTTTTCGCTGTGAGGGTGACTGGGCAGTGACCCAGGCTGTCCAGGGAGGCTGTGAAGTTTCTATCTTGGATATATTCCAAAACCCATCTGGACATGGTCCTAGGCCACTGGCTCTGTGGGCCTGGTTAAGCAAAGAGGTTCGACCAGCTGACCTCCAGAAGTGTCTTCCAGCCTTGACCATTCTGTCATTCTGTGACTTCTCAGTTCAGAAGTTGCAAAGTTAGAATCTGTGGCCTATTCAAAATACAGTTTCCTCTCAGGTTTTACTGTGTGACTAATGATAGTACCTTAACAAATGGTTATTACTGATCCTTGAAGGCTAGCATAATATCTTTTGCAGTCTTTGGATATTTGTTGGTGTTCTTAGCATGATACACTGCTGAGGATTATATTTTTTTTTCATTGTACTTTTTTTCTAATACCAGATGTTGTAGGTGAAGTAATCATTAGTAATCACACTTTTATTAGATTTCCAGTGCTGACTTTTCCTGGGACTGGAGTCTCAGGAAGAGAAAGTGAAGGTTTGAGGGTTTGTTTGGCTTTTTTTTCCATCCTGAAGTCACCACTAAACTGTGTAAGGTATTGAAATAAGAGAAACAAGCAGTTGCTTTCTTCAGTAAGGGAGAGTGATTAACCAGAATTATAATTATTGCTGTTTCCACTAATTTGTTTTGTTTTGGTTTTTTGTTGGTTTTTTGTTTTTGTGTATATGCAGAGCACAAAGTAATCATAGTGGGACTTGATAACGCTGGAAAGACTACTATTCTTTACCAGTTGTAAGTATATGAACTAATTGTTTTTCTGTTTGCATTTAATTATTTGTCACGGTTTAATCTTTGAAAATGCAGCTTTGTAACATGGTGGAATCTCTAGGGTTCTAGATCACACTTTGCACATTAATGGTATTAGTTGTTCTAAACAGAGTAAATATTTAAAGGATAAGTGAAGGCACTGCTATGCTTTAAAACTGTAAATTGAACAACAAATTTGTACATCCAAGCACAAAGTGAACTGTAATTTTTTTCCCATGAAGGCCTGTCTGAATTTGTATTACTAGAAATAATCCTGTTGCCAGTAGCTGCAGAAAAGAATATGACTTTTAAATTAATGGAAATTGTAGCCACTCTGCAAAAATCCAGAAACGTTTCCAAATGTTTCTCAATTCCAGTGTTTCTCCATCTAAAATTTTTGATGGAGAATTCCTAAAAGTACTATTTCAGCTTGCCCAGGTCCTACCTTACTCATTTGCAATAGCATCATTGCACCCAAATCTTGGCAGTATTGCAGGAATATCCATAATAAATTCAAGAGTGTTGTCAGGACCATAATTACTATGGTAATTGTGGAAAGGGAGGAGGGTGTAGGTTAATTAATATCCTTATATTTGGATATCAAAGCAGATAGTATGCTTTCCAAAAAGACTTTCTATTCATAAACATTTTGAGCAAGCTTAAAAGTGGAACTGAGAAATTTGCAGCTATGTAATCAAACAATCCTTTAGGATTTAATATCCAGTTACTAAGTAGAGTGCTTTGTTAAAATTATATTCCAATTTATATTTTGCACAGTTTAGTGGTATTGTATTTGGGATCTTTAGAATGGCAGCTCCTAATTTAAACAAGTGCATTTTAAGTGACTGTTAGACAGTCCTTCTAAAACACAGATGCTTATCCATTTGTTATGCCTTTTATGTGCTTATTTTTCATTGCTGATTTCTTTAAGCATGACTACAGTCACTGCTTTCAAATTTCAAAATTTCGAAAAAGTTCAAGTATATAGCTTCTTTAAAATATGTCTAATTTTTTCAATATTTTTTGTCAGTGACACATACATTTTCTACAAAAAAAAAATTGTTACAACTGAACTGTGACAAGCCTTGTGGATTTTGGTGACTGGTCCTTATGGTATGATATTGTTTCCTTTAGCTTAATGAATGAAGTGGTTCATACTTCTCCAACCATAGGAAGCAATGTAGAAGAAATAGTGGTGAAAAACACTCATTTCTTAATGTGGGATATTGGAGGACAAGAATCATTACGGTCATCGTGGAATACCTATTATTCAAACACAGAGGTATGAGAAGATGCTTTGAAATCTGCAAATCGAAAAAGTTTGTTTGAAATTATATTTATTTATTAGGAATAGTTGTAGACTTTTAAAAGATTGCAGCTGCATTGTTCTTACATTTTAATGAGGAAGAATAAATTCAAAAAGTGTGAGATGTCTCTGGTATGCAGCCATTTTTGTGGTAATATTTAAGTATTTTTTCTGTATACTTTACAGTAATGTTATTTTATCTATGCTATAAGCTCTGAAGTTAGATTTTTCCTAGGCAATCAAATGATAATGAAATATGTTTTAGATCAGATTTTTTGTTGCTTTTTTAAGTAGACTAAAAAGAAAATTTGAAATGTAATTTGCAAATTTTGTGATGATTTGCAGTGGTCAACTGGACTTCGGTACATCCAGTCTGAAATGGTTTTGAAATAATGATAATTAAGGACAAGGAATGAAACTTTCCCTAAGCCTAGGCAGCAGTATTTAAAAAAGCTCATCAGCTCGTAGCTTTTATCCAGAGGAGGAAGGAAAGTCTTGCTGTGCACTACTCATGAGGTACTGGCAGAGCTGCTGTTGCTGGAAAGGTTGGAGTAGAATTCAGCACCAGTTGACTTGTGGGGTTTGTTTTTTATGACAGTCTTTTTGAGGCCAAGAGGTTATCAATACAAAAAGGTACATATAATCACTGAGTAGTCTTTTTGAGACACCTACATTGACATAAAATATTCTAGACTTCATTTCTTACCATTTCTACTGAAAGCAGAGACCTCTTGTGGATATTACTCATTATATAAGTATTCCATCCTCCTGTAAAATCAGCTTTTTTATCTTCTCCTTTTTCTATATCTTTTCCTATACTCTTGAAGAGAGGTAAGATCAATGATCCATCCTAAATCTTCTCTAAGCCTGATAATGACATCTCAGCTTTCACCTCTGGTATTTTAGACTATTTTTTATTTTATCTGGAAAAGTGCAGCTACGTCTAAGAAACACAGGAAGATAAGGAGACTTCTGCCAGCATTATCTGGTATAGAGCAGTAAGTTCTTGGCATTTATCCCTTGAGTATCTTCGATTTTGGGATTTGGAGAGCTGCATATATTATTTTTTTGTTACTTTTGAGATGTTCTTCATATTCTGTATAAGGAAGTGTTTGAGATCCAGTGCCTTGTAATACTTCCTAGGGCCTTGGAAAGAAGAACTTTCCCTTTACTTATAAGCTTTGTCTGCTGGAAACAGTTGAGGAAGAAAAGAGATCTGTTTACTATGCTAATCCTAGCCTCCCTCATATGAATAATTCTGTTACTGTTCCTCCTCATCTGCTAGGCATCTCAAAGTCACAGCAGCATTAAATTGACTTAAGTTTTCATACTTTGTGGTCATTTTCAATGGCTAATAAATCCCTTTAATTTTATAAGGCAAAATAATTTGGAGCATATGTTGGAGAATTGTAGCAGCAATAATTTTTTTTTTTTTGCTACTGTCTCTCTTTTCTCTCTTTTGTCACTTTCTCTTTCTAGTGGAAGTGTATGTCTCTTCTGTAGGAAGATTTGTGGTAGTGATCTTGAAATTGTGCTTTCTGTAATTTGTAGTTTGTATTTTTGGTGTTTTTCCCTAGTTCATCATTCTGGTTGTTGACAGCATTGATAGAGAGCGACTTTCTATTACAAAAGAAGAACTTTATAGAATGCTGGCTCATGAGGTATGGTGGGGAGTTGGGATAATAGTTTTGTTGAGAACAGTCAAATAACATTTCATGCTTCCTATGTTGACAAAGATAATACTATCAGAAAAAAATTCTGAGAATAAGTGTGCATGCATGTTGATCATATTTTAAAACCATATAAGTTATAAATAGGCAGAAAAATTATTATGAAACACCCTTCCAATAGGACTTACTTGATCCAATCAGTCTTTACTTTGCAAGTGCTGAACTTGTGAAATCTTATGCTTCATATTAATGTAACCGAGTAATATTGTCCTTTACCACTGACTATTTCAGTTGGCTACAATTTCAAGAAACTTTTTTTTTAGAGAAATGAAATTGCCTACTTTTTGTTTATTTTAATCCTGTTCTTTAAAATTAAGGAGCATATATCATACTATGGGAAGATTAATTTCATTTCATTTTCCTTCAGAATTATTTGGTTGTATTTTTATTTTATGTTGTCCTGGGGACTATTCAGCGTTGGGTCAACCCACTTGAACATCCTAAATTAACTTGTACATTGGCTTAGGTATAGTATGTTAAAACCTTTTGTGATCACTCTAAAGCTGAATTAAGGTTGTTTTAAAACTAAATAGTCTCCTTCATTTTAGAAAGAAAAGGATTTAGTACAGTGCAAGTAGTCCTTTTGAGTTAATTGCTCTGAGAGACTTGTGTTTCACATAAGTGAGTTTTTGCTTCACAGGTTAATATTAATTGTAGCCTGGATCTAAAAGTAAGGAGTAAATTCCCTACCAAAAAAGGTGGAAAAATTACTTCTTGTGGTGAAGTTTTCCCATGTCGTTTTTCAGTTTCCAGTCTCAAACTCTTAGGAGATTGTGATCTACTGTCTCTAGAAAACAGTCAGTAGGCCTAGGCTGGACTACTTGTGGGGTTGAATTTTCAGCTGTAGATCATAAAGCCTTGGTTTTTTTCAGGTTTTTTTCTCTTCTAGGAAAAGTAGTCTGAAAATTGAACATGCATTGAAATGTATTGAATGCTTCTTAGTTGCAACTGTCAGCTTCCTGAGTACTACATTTGTTTACCCTTCTGAACTTTTAAAGCCATACATTCCAGTTGTTGTCTCATTGCTTCTGAGAATGCTAAATTCCATATTGAAACAAAACAATTTTAGTTAGTTAGTAAACCGATGCAACATTATTAGAGTTCCCTTTTTGAAACACTGGAGTTCAACTTACAGGGATTCAGAAGGCTTTCTTAAATTATTGCTGCTTTAATCAATACAGAACTTTAATGAAGTTGAAAGCAATTTCAAGGGACTGATACCTACCAGGCTTTTCAATTTGAATGGGATTTATTGTATGACTTGGAGTGTTTAACCTGAAATAGTTCTGCTGGCTGAGTAGTTTGGAGCATTATAAAATGTATTTTGACAAGACTTTCATTAGTTGTGTATGAACATGTGGTCAACACCAAAAGAATACTCATATAATACATTACAATTTGATTCTCTGTGGTGGTGAACACTTCTGAATAAATTAGTTTTTTCAGTCTTACTGTAACGAATATTTAGTGTAGTAAGACAATTAGAATTCCATGCTCCAGTGTAGTTGTAGATTAGCTTAGATACAGTTCTTTTAACCAATGAAGTTAGCACATCAGCCTTTTTTTCTGTATAATAACTGTTAGGAGTACTCAAAATCATTTCTAGGATTTACGGAAGGCTGCGGTTCTCATCTTTGCGAATAAGCAGGACATGAAAGGCTGCATGACGGCTGCCGAGATATCTGCATACCTCACCCTCAGCTCCATAAAGGATCACCCGTGGCACATTCAGTCCTGCTGTGCTTTGACAGGAGAAGGGTAAGTGCTTACTGCTTGCTATGGCAATTCCTGGTGAAAGAGAATACTGATTTAGAAGCCTGCTGACACCAAAGTGGATTTTCTGAAAGTTCATCTTTTCTGAACTTTGCAGTCAGAGGAACATTTTGAATTTTTCGTTTTCGTAATTGAACCTTGTGGGTTTTTTCATACCTCAGTCTCCAAATTCATATGAAAGTCTTCCATTTGTTGTTAAAAACCCCAAACCAAAAACAAAACACCACCCCTCCACCCAAGTATGTAGCTGTTGACATAGCTGCCTATCTCTCTGTGCTGCTCTCTTACTCTTATGTGTCTTTCTGTATCTAAAGAAATAAGCTCCTGTTCTCTACCTTTATATTCTAAACTACAGGAAGCTTCTAAGCTGAGGGGTTGAGGTGTTCTGGGGGTTTTTTTGGTTGGTTGGCTTTTTTGATTAGCATTGAAACATAGTTTTGATGAAAACCTACATAGATCTGTCATAAAACAAAATTTTTACCAGTATTAAGCTTTTTGTTTATATCTGGCTAAGTAATTTTGAAATTTGCATACCTTATGCTAACAATTACTAAAATGGAATGCTGGACTAGCCTTAGATCCTTAGTCTATAAATATCAAAAAACATTTTTGGATACTTCTAACAAGTTGGATAATGTCCTGCTTGTGTGGTGTGAAGTGTATTAATTTTTCATCTTGATTTTTAAAGCAGTCTTGTAGTGTGTGATATTTAGGGGTTTTTTTCAGCTGTGTTGTGACGTCCAAAGCAGTGAATCTGAGTATTTGGGAAGGGAGAGCATCTATTTCACTTTCTAGCATGAGGTATTGTTTGTCATGGAGATGTCTTGTAGAGTGAATGGTGGCATTCACGTCCTTAGGGTGGAACATATTAGTGAGAACAAAGTGGGGGTTTGTTATGAGGTGATTGTATTGTTTCATTCTAAGAGTTAGCTCTACTTTCCTTCTAACAGTTTTGCTAAAGTCACTTTTGAATACACAGTTTATGTGCTAAGATCTTCAACCAAGTTGACATTTGAAGAAAAGTGATAATAAATATGAGGTTTAGTTTAGAAATAGTGGCTGTCCTAGGCTGCTTCTTTCGTATAGTAAAACAAAAAGTGATGAATATTTAGAATACTTTAAACTATGACAGTAGTGAGATCAACTTAGAAAAAGCATTCCCAGAGTTAGATCACCTAGCTGACTCTTCCTTGGGAAGATCTGACAAGAATCTGGGGGGAATCGACCTGGTGTGAGTGAAGCTAACATTCTTGGATAGCTCAACCCTGATTGACTGTACAAAGGAACAGCTCAAAGGGGTATAAACTAGGTAACTTATCCCTAGAAAACCAAAAGAAAGTCTGTCTTCTAAAATGGAATGGAGCTTTTAAATGGAGATGCAGATTGAGTTAGGAAGCAGATTAGATCCCATGCAGTCTTAGTACTCAATAGAAACACACTTTTAATTTTGTACAGTAATTTTAGAATTCTTGATATATTGTCTTTTCATAAAACAATTCAGTCTGGATAACCTGCCCTTTATCTTTTAGTATTAGTATGTAAAGGTCTAGCTTTCTGTCAAAAAAGAAAAACTTTTTTGTTTCCATGTAGTTGTGAGTAAGCATTTAAGGATAGTGTCGTTTAGATTTACAAGGAAAAAAAGAATTGAAGTACTGCCAAGCTTCAGTAAAATAGACTGCTTGACCATTTTCATGTGGCTAAAGCCTAAGTAGACTTTATTTAAAACACTGTTTACTCTGTTCAGCTTTCAATCCCATTTCCAGTTGATTTAATTTATTTTAAGTAGCTGTTTTTACACAAAAACAAGTAGAAAATACCTTCAAGATGCTGGAATAGGACTTGTACCAATTACAACATCTCTTATCTTTCAGATTGTGCCAAGGCTTGGAGTGGATGACCTCCCGTATTGGAGTGAGATAGCTTTTTTCTTTTTTTTTTTCTTTTTTTTTTTTTTTTTAATTCCTCCAAAAGAAGAGACTTCTATTTATCCTGTGAACATGTACATTTTTCTGTACTTTTGGCTGCTGAGGCAGTGACCAATGTTTAATTTATATCAGCCAACCTCTAAGCTGCGCTTGAATCAAGCGCAGTTGAACTGAAACACAAAAGTATTTTCTTAACATTTTTAATACACTAATCTTCAACTGGATGAACATATGTGAATCTGTTTTTAAGCATTAAAATTCCTCTGAATATGAATTCTAACTTTTTCAATGATAGCTTTTTAAAATCTGTTTTGTTATTGTCAATATTTCATATTTCCTCTTTCTAAATAGTTGTATAACTTACTAACATAAATGAGCACATTTTATTTAATAATTAAAAGTAGTGTTTAGGTTAACTTTACTCTGCCATAGCTTTAACCTCAAGCGATAACCATATCTACAGCTGGACTTCCTGGAACATTGGTAGAGTTCTAGTCAGCACAAGAATTAATAGTTATGAAAGCAAATTTTTAAATACGTAATGAACTAGTTATAGTTAATATTGTGATGGCTTTTAATCTGATATACAACTTCTGCCTTAAAAGAAATCTGTTTCAGTCTCAGTTTCTCTGGTATGTAGTTCTAGGAGATTCTTATATTCTTCTACTTGAAGATACATCTCTGTACAGTGCATAAAAATATTACTACTAAGTGCTGGTGTAGTCATTTAGAGCTTGAATACCTTTTCAAAGATAAATGGGTAATTAAATTTGGAGTCACAGCAGACAGTGTTATGTGTAGACTTGCTGTATTCTGTTGAAATTTTAAATTCTGTATACATGAGCCTTCCTCACCTTTTAGTGAGAGTGCTGTTTTCTAAATGAATGCAAAATCAAAAGGGAAGCGAGATTTATAAACAAAACCACGGTGCTGTATCTGTAGACTTCAGAGTGAAGCTAATCTTGACATTTGTTTACCTACTATCATATACGTCTTCAGATGTGTTACAGAGCAATTATTTTGCCTTCATTTTTGTTTTCGGTCTTATTTGCACAGGCAGAGAACTTTTGACAATGTTTGAGTTAGGTTCTTCACCTGAAATTGGAAAAACAGGTGGTGAAAGAGTGGATCCAGTAACTGTTAATTCAATTTGAAGGGAATTGAGTTAAATCTAAAGATAATGTAATATAAATTGAGAACATTAGGCATCAAATAAAGCTAACCAGCAATCGCCCCCAAAAAAACCCTACATGTGGATTAAAAAACCCCAACAATGTCAGAACTGATAGTGGACACCCAATTCCTCACAAAGTCCCAGCAGCAGTCAGGTACCCAGCCTGTCTTAAATGCTTGGCAGCTTTTCCAGAAGCACTGTTCTGAACTTCTGCATGCCTAAAAACCACATGGAGCTTGGCTACCAGAACCATCTTGCAAACTGACTGTAGGCCTTTGATGACAAAGTCTTTTTGTTAAACTTGTTTTGAAAATTTGGGCACACCGAATTTTCCTTAATAAAATTTTAAGCTTTGTAAATTTCAATTTGCTTCCATTTTATTTAAATAAAGCTTAATGAAATTTTTAAAGTATCAGCAAATATGTTGTCATAAGTGTTGAAAAGACTTTGAATATATGTGGAAACTGTGATTGCTTGAATGAGGTTGTGTATTATTGCCAGTTAGCAAATGCCACATTTAGGACTACATTGAGGTCAAGTCAAAATGTTCAGAAAATAATTAAAATCAGCGAACAGTAGTGCATAAAGAAAAAAGATGAATGCAAGACAAGGTTAAAATCTGATATTAAAGTTGCTTTCTGTGATGTTCAGCCTGTTTTAATGTGTGAAAGTAAGATTTGTTTTGCTCTTAGGAAAGCAAATTACAAAGGAAAAAAATAAAATTACAGTATGAATGATGCTTCTTGTTTGGTGTCTTAAAAATAAACCTGAAAATAAATCTAAATTGCAAACTGAAATTATATCATTCAAAATGTAGTCCTGAATACTTACGAAGAGCACTAGCTGGATGTATAGACCTTTGAGTGAGTATTTTTATTTTTTATAAAGGTAAGATTTTGTATTTAATGCTATCCTGGGTAAAACCATTTGTAAATCTGTAGTTTGATTACTAAATCCAGTCTTACCTGAGGTAATGCATATAACTTTGATTAGGAGGAAATGGTCTGGTTGTAGACATTAGAATATCAGAATAACAGTCATTTTCTTTTAATTTCTTAGCACTTAAGACCTTTGAATATCTTTACAGAATGAAACATTCCTGACAAATCCTATGATTTTTATCACTGAACAATTTCATTTTCTGCAGCAGTTTTCCTTTGATAATATTGGTTTGGTCACAGCTCTGTTGCTGTGATTTTTTACTCTTTTTTTTTTTTTTACTATTATTATTTTTGGGGAGAAAATAGCTTGGTATGGAATTTTGGAAGGCCTGTTTTTAACAACTTATGAGCCTGTTAAAGTGATTTGATCAAAATATTTTTTAAGGATTGCCTTAGAATACTGTGTGTGTCTTTGCATTGCCAAATACTGCATTATGTTTGCTAATTGGAATGTAGTAAATATCTTGCACTTTGAAAGTATTCTGTGTTAATTATGCTGTTCACAAAGAACAATGTTAATCATCTTAAGTTCAAGAAATTACAGTGTTCTATGCTCATTTATATTGTAAATGGGTTGGCACATGGCTTTTTATTTGTTTATGTTTTCTTACTTTTTGTCTAGGTGACAAAGAGGTTCAGTATCCCCAGAGCAGGGATTCTTCCCAGCTCTTTAAACACACTGCGTGCAGTAAGGTGAAGAGGACTTGGGCACAGCTGCTCAAAATATTTGTCATCAGAATAAAACTGAGTTGTTCTGTGAAGTTGGATGGGGTTTTTGTGTGTGAATACTCTGTGGTGAAGAGGCATTGCAGCAGTGTAGCCTTGTCACCTTCATTTGGTCTCCAGCCTGTTCTCTAGGGCAGAATGGGGGCCTGCATCATGTGCAGCTGTAGCCAGTTCACAGAACATCTTGGCTGGACACCTGCTTCCTTTCATCTCCGACTTTGATCCTAAACAGACTGTCACATCTTTTCAGCCATGGGAAGCGTGGGTCTGTCTTTGTTTTAGTGAGGGTTGTTTGTTTTAGTGGACTGCCCCCCTTCATAGTAAGAACAAAACAAATTCAAACAAAAGACTGGGAAAAAAACATGTTTTTTCCCAGAGCTGAGTTTGTTCTTTCCTTTTGTAGAGTCTGCCTTGTAAAAGAGCCTGGAAGGCAACAGTGAGGAGAGCAGGATGAGAAACCTGGCCACGATGCCAACACTAGCAGTACAAACTGGCATCTTAGAACAACCTTCAACTTCTAAAATTACCTTGATGCTCTTTCAACATTTGAGCAATTCTGTATTTTGCTTCTTAGGGAATAGTGCATTAGAAAAGCTGCATGCTGTCCACACTGTGTGCCCACCCTACAGGCAGGAGAATGTGGCTTATGTTAGGTTTGTTTCTTGCGAGGTATGCTACTCTTCAGTTCAGTTGATTTTTGTTTTGCTGGGTAGAGAGGTGCATTTCATACAGAAAATTTTTCTGGAAGTAACTGAAGACGTTATTTCAGTTGCACACCAGTTTGTGTCCCCTAGATGGCAGGAAGGGATCAGTTTAATAGTGCCATACCTGCTTTAGCTTGTGTTCTTCGGCATCTATGTGAAAGACACTTAAAACGCCTTGGTAAACGAAGAGGCTGTGTACCACCAGCTGAACCACAAGGGTCATGCCTAGATATAATGGAGACAGCATAGAGGAGAGGAAGGTTGAATCACATCTTTGGTGGGAAGAAGGCTTACAGTGAGGTTTTTAAAAATTTGAAACTGTTCTATAACTTAAAGGCGTTTTGTCTTATTTCTTTATGGTTAGAATTATATTCTAAACCTTCTGTTGTTGATGCAACAGAAAATGTAGGGAAAAAAATTAATACAATTCCTGGCATATTTCATTTTAATAATAACCTTGCCTGTAGCCCATGACATCCTTTATATTTTTGCAACTTTGGTTGATGACACTTGCTTCTGTAATGTTCTATTGCACTACTGCAGAAATTGCAAGAATCTGGAACATTTGAACTTTCACCTTGCAATGTGTTTAGCTATGATGATGATTTGTAGTCTTTATATACTACTGCATATGAGAGCTGTTGATTTAGATTATTTTTAGTGTAAGTAGTGCACAAAATAGCAACAGTAACAGTGGACAGTAGCACCAACAGGCTTTCATTATTCATGTTGTTTCTTGTGCAGTTGATAAAATGTATGTCATATTTGTGTATTTCTCTTTATGCAGTGTTTTAAAAAGTTATTTACATTGTAACTATAACTATTGACAAGAGTATTGCCTAATAATTAGCACTTCATTTTTATGTCCACATTGAAAGCTTCTACTGGCCAATCTTCATTACAGGTGAAATTGACTTGTATGGTCTCAAAGGACTCATCTCCATACTGAACAAGAAAAGAAGTGGTGAAAAGTGTTGGGACATCTCAGGAGGGAGGAAGTCTCTAAGACCATAATTTCATGTCTTTTCTAAGCATATTCTGTATTGAAGCAATGAGCAGGAACTTCTTGAAACTCACTGTCTGTTTTGGCAGCTCATCTTTTACAACAAGAAGCAAAAGTTAACCTGTATGTACAAATTGTACCAGAGTTTAGTTGAAAAAACTTTAGACATCTGGTGGGCCATATGGGAGCAGTCATGACCTAGCTTAGCTGTGCTCTGAGTCTGTAGGGTGAGATCCCATCTGTTCCCAAAGCCATTCAGACATACTGGCACAGCATTCAGGATCTGAGTGTGCTTTCCAAGAAAGCATGACCTGGAGATCCCCACACCCTGGTGGTGTGGGTTGTTCAGCCCACAGAAGGCGTCTCCAAAGCCCTAGGCAGAGGCTTCTGTGCTCTGCAGTGCACAAACAGTGAGGTGGAGCTGCCTCCAGAGATGACTTCGGTCTCACTGCACTCCTCTCCTGAAATGACCAGGATGTTGCTGGAAGCTGAAATGAAGTGTACCAAGAGAAGCCTCAGTGAAAGTATTAATTGAAATTTTCACATGTAAATTTCATATTCATTTTAGAATAAAATTAATTAAAAGGTACTGTTGTTTGAGAAAATGTCTACTGAGGTTTTTGAAAAAAATTAAGGAAGCCTGTTTCAAAAACAGGGCTGCTAAGACTGATAGTGACTTAAAATTTTGGTAACTGTCAAAATCTTTTCCAGTTTTAAGAAAAATACTACTCTTTTTTTCAACAAAACTCTGGTTTCTGGTCCCTCATTTTTCAAGACTGCACTTTTAAAGCAGTGTTTTCATGGAATCATTTGAGTGCCTTTCATTTTTCCATTCACTTCTCCCATATTCCCTTAGAGATTTTATTCTTTTCTGTGGACTAGTTTAGGCTTGGATCTTTGCTGTTCTAATCTCATTTTGATAAAAGGACTTTTTGGTCAACCTTGAAGGTTTGACAAGATATCTTCAACCACCACCAGTGCTCCACTGTTGGGAAAAACTGTAAATGCATTTTTTAAAAATAGCATTGCTAGATACTTGGTGTTGATTTCAATGGAATACACCACAGTTAGAATCTGAAGAAGGCCAATTGAAAGATTAGTGTTCAAACTTGTGGGAAAGTAGGAATGACTTGATTTGGTTTGAAAGATACAAATATATATATATATGCATATATAAATTTTCATGTATAATGGAATTGACACACAATGCATACTGTTGTCTGTCCAGTGAGTATTGAATAAGATTGTAATGATCTTACCAAGGCCTAGGCTCTTAGTTCTTAGCAGTGCCTTTCCCATCCAAGAGTTGCTTTGGATTCAGCACCTTTCAAAGATAAATACAACCTATCTTCCCTTAGCTCTTTTATCAGTAAGTTGCAAGGCAGCAGCTACTTGATAGATGCCATTTCCAGTTTAATAGGAAATGTAATATACTTTTGTTCTGGAGGAAAATTGGTATGTAATTACTGTAGAATTAAATCCTATTGCTTCTGTGAAAATAAACAATACAGGAGGTGTCTGGGGACTAGCATAATCCAACAGTACTCATTCTTCTTTATAGAACTATCTAATTAGGAGTTAATGAAAAAATATTGGACTGCTTGCAATTTCATACACTGGTTCTCTGCAAGTGTAGAAAGTTTCTTTTGCTTCCTCTGAATCTTTCTGGTTTTGCTTTTGGTTTTTAGCTGCAGTGAAAATGGGATCTTACATTACACAAATTGTTTATATCTTGATAATAAGCAATTAAGTTCAGTACCTTTTTAATTCAGTTGCTGGTTTGATTGTCTCTTCTGTGCAGTGAAGACTGATTTACCATTTTTTTACAAATTAAAAAGGAAAAAATGAAAAGGTTAAGGAAAAAGAAAGTAAAAAAGGGTTAACTACATGTAAGTTGAGATAAAGGAGCAAAAGTGATTTCTGAAGTCAAACCACGTGAATCTGTTTGCCTTTTTCTGTGTTTCTTTTGTAGAAAAAAGAATTTTGAGGTTTTTAATTGTACTAAAAAAGTACTGGACAGAGGCACCATGTGTGAGCCATGGGCTTTATATTCCAAATATTCTCTTCTAGTTCTATTGATGAAGTTTCAGCTGGGATTTCTCAGCACTGAATGCAAACTCTCTTAAGATTCCTGGGCACAAACCATATTGGTGACAGTTATAAATCACAGCACACTTCTGTGCCCTGTTTCTACTCTAACAGGATTTCTGGTTTAAACCAGAGACTCCCCCCCCAATTATGAGCTATAAAGACAATTTGTCCAGTACACTTACAATGCAACAAGTGCAAGTTAGCTATTGATCCTATAAATTCAGTATACATAGCAATGAATTTAGGGTTATGGACAAAAATACTTGCAAGATTCATAGATATTTAATTGCTTTGAAACACAGAAAGCAGTGGCTTTGTTTTTAAAGCCTGGTAGTTGAATTGGATAGAATTTTAATATTGCTAAAATAATGCTAAAATGCTTTTGGAACTTCAGGCAAAATAGATCTAATTTGGGCAGTAAATCTAGTTAATTTCAAAGGAACAGAGCAATGAAACCCTTGAAGCAGACATTACCTGAGGGTAATTGACTGCATCTATGAGTTAAATGTTCCAAGGAAGACTGCTTTTAGCTGACAAGGTCAGTTATCCCCTCACCGTGTCCTCTTAGGGTGGTACTGGCATTCCAAACACATCAAAAACTGTTAAAAAAACTTCTGAGAGCAAAATAGTAATTCTTTAACTAAAAGTCTTAGTAACTATTTTTAAAAACTCAGATACTAAATTAATGCACAGAAATAGTGCTTATCCAATGGATATATGTACTTCACTTTCAAGTGGTAGTTGCCTATCCATTATCATTTCTTGTTGGGTGGAATCTGATAATGGAATTTTTGTGGTTTGTTTATAAAGCATTGACTGTAAAATGGCATTGTGTGATAAATGGAGTAGTTAAAGGGCTGTACCATCTTTGTATTTAAGCATCCCTGGAAGCCCTGTTTCATCATGGATGGAATCCTGATGCAGTAGAGACAAGTTCTGTGGGCCGAAACAGGCAGTGCTGAACTGCACCGGGAGTTGGTAAAAGGCCACTGCAGTGGTTCAGATGGCAGTAGCAAGGTTCTTCCTTGGTTTTGTTTCAGATGTCCCAAATACAGCTGGCACATCCTACACAATAAAACCTCACCTGCTCCCTGTGCCTGAGGAACATGAAGTAGATTCTGTCTCGGAATGTTCCCTGAGGAACAGCCTCAAACTTGTCACATAGCTGTTTTGGGGTCCCCAGTGAAGAAACACAGATCATAATGAATCTTTTATGCTATTTAAGATATTTGCCCTCCCCTTTGATAATGCTGTATATAAATTAGACCTTTTCCCTTGTTGTAGTTTCCTGTTCATTTATTTCATAAACTTCTTTGGTTGGAAACAAAATCTTTATTATAGCATTTTGATTTCATCTGTTTTCCTGCAGCTTTTCTCTCAAAATTAACAATTACCGTGTCCTGATTACACCAGATTGTTCATCTGTGTCCAATTTGAAGTTAACCTTCTGCCTTCTTTAAAATTGATAGCCCATTCACTTTGTGGTGCTGTGTTGTGCATTCCTTCCAATATGGTAATCATGCTGTTTCCAGTCCTGTTCATGCTGTTTATACTCTGCTGATATTTCCATTTGCTTGGGAGATCATGGAGCCTCCTCATTATTTTATTTTTAAGTTATGTACATATTCCTGTTTTGTGAATCTACCATATAATTTAATGTTCTGTACAGTTTTTTGTCTTTTTTTCACTCCAGTGCTAACCTCTGCAAGTCCTTCTGCTTCTCTTTCTTGCTCTGGGATTTTGTCATGTTTGCTGTAGTATAGGTTGTTCTGTACATCATAAACTTCATCTCTAGTTTAGCGATATTTGAGTGGGAAATGTACTATTTCCATGAAGATTTTGTACCAAACACCTTTTTTTTTTTTTCCTCAAATTCCTTATAAATTAAACCCCATGTTTCTCTTTTCAATCTTTAGTCAGTGGCCCTTGCTTTCACTTACTCTTCATAGTGTCTATTTATAAGTGTGCTGAAGCTATTTCAGAACTAGTTGATTGCAACAGTAATGTCCTGTGGCTGTCTTCCTTTCTGTCTCGAACCTACTTCTAGTAGCCAGAAATGGAAGTGATGCTTTAAACCTCCTTTGTTGTCTTTCACATTTCTGGAACTTTTCAGCTGTTAACAGATACTCAGAGTAGTTTTTTAGCTTCATGTGCCCCAATATCTTATCCAGAGATTGTTCAAAGGAGATCCTGGCTGTCTTACCATGTTCCTGAGTAGGAGGGTGGAACAATGCTCCACGTGTGGTGAAATGAGTAAGGAAAAAAGAGAAATGAGTGGTGAAAGGAGAAGGGAAGAGGCATCAGAGGTGGAAATGCCTTGAGTCTACCCAGGCAAGCAAACATCAAAGTCTGCATGAGTCAGAGGCACTGCCCTGTGGCACCTGGGAGCTGGAAGATATATTTGGAGCTTGCTAACCTCAGTACTTGACTGGAAGCAGGGCCAACTTTAAATTTAAGCTTTGAGCCTTGTCCCACTGTCTTGGCCTGCACTTACTGGGACACTGAGCTTGCCCACACTGTCCTCTTCAGCCGCAGTGCCATCTCTGTGCCCAGGGCATTGGTCTGAGCATTCATGTGACTGCATTAAGAGTCAGGAAGCTTATTTGGCTAAGAATCAACCAGAGAGTGAGTTCAAAAGGAAATAACAACGTTAGTGTTAGCATCCTCTCCTGGCCTTTCCTGAAGGAAGCAAGGTGATGAGATGTAGGAAAGAAGCAACCCAAAAATTGTCCCTTCTTCCTTCCCCCACAATACACACATGTGGGAAGCCTCTTGCATTTAAGCAAGTGAGAAGTTTCATCAATGTAAATTGTACTTCAGATGAATGGGCAACATAATCAGAAGCTATAAATTCTTTTTACTTCCCGAAAACAACCCCCAAAATAAGATTTTAAAATGCCCGAGTACCTTTCTTGACAATGTCTCAAATTTAGGCTTTAAGCAAAAATGTGGTAGGAAAACAAGTATCTGCTGTGATTTCAGAAAGCTCACTAAAAGCTACAGTTCAATTCAAATTCTGGATCTGATGTGAAAAATATAGGTAAAATATAAACCCTGGTGTTTAGTAACAAACAAAAGCCTCACAAGACCTTTCTATCACAGATGTTGCTCAGCTTTTCTGTAGCCTAATATTAAGCTCAATGACAGCCAAAGTGTTTTCTGAGGTTTGTTCTTTGGTATAGAAAAACCTTTAATTTACCCTCTGGGATATCTGAACTTGCAATGGAGAGCTGTCACATTCACTCTGCTTCTATGTGTCAATCTGCTAACTCTCATGCAGTTCAGTGCTTTATACTGTTTATAAATAAAGTGATTTCTGCTGCTCTGCATCAGGTTTCTGAAGCACATACCATGATAATAGGACAATCAGATGTCATGGGGATGAAATTTTAGCTACACTACTTTGAATTCAACAACCAGTTGAGAGATCCTGTGTTTCTGTTATTTAAATCCTTAGGTTTTTTCATCCCAAGAAGAACACTGTAATCAAAAGAAATAGGGCTGGGATTGGATCTGGGTAAGTGTGTGGTGAAAGGGGAGGAAGCCTTCAGTGCTATAAAGCTATACAAGATGGTATTTTATAGATGATGGGCAGAAATAGAACTGCTCTAATAGAACAGTGCTAATTTTTGCTCTGTTCTTTGTTGTTCTCTGAATGTTTGGCTTTTTTTCTGTGGTTTTTTGTTTCTCGTCTTTCCTTCCCGAGCTTATAAGAGAAGCATCAATTTGGAAGATTTTGAGTTTTTCAATCAAGATTTGCATATTTCAGTGGTGCTATAGATAATCTTAACAAATTGGTCTATCTCAATATCATCAAGTGTTATAACTATAAATGGCATTCTGAAGTAATCGGTATTGTCTTTGTATTCCATGCATTTTTCATGTTAACAGTTTCCTCAGTATTAAATAGTGTTTAGTACCTTGACACCTGTGCAAATACAGAAAATATATCATGTCTTAAATCCTTCCCAGCTGCATCAGTTTAAATCCTTCCCAGCTGCATCAGTCCTACCTCCTGTTCTTCCCCCACCATATACTGGAAGAAGTATAAAAGAGATGGACTTGTGATGAAAAATGTATTTTTCTGAGGATTTAAACTACTTTTTTTTTTACTAGTATTATTAATAGTTTTATTTGATCTTGAAATTTTTTTTTGTCTAGAGAGTCCCTTTTCAGCAATTTATTTTATCCAGTATTCCATACTAAGTAACCCAAATTCATTGGGGTTTTAAAATTTAAAGTCTTAAAGATGTTTGGTAAATTTAACTATATTTTAATTCAGCTTATTTTTCCATCAACTTTCCTATCAAAGCTATCAAACTATAGTGGCAACGTCAATTATTAACTGTATCCCTGAAAGAAGAGGCCTCTGTACTGTGATAGAAGAATTGGCCTCTTAGATTGATTAGTTCAAACCATATTCTGTCCATAAATGTCTGGTTTCAAATTACTGCAGTAAGTAGGTATTTTCATTTCAGACTTGTGAATTGTTATATTAGTGAAAATAATATGGTAAAAAGTCTTGAAGTTTCTATTCTCATTCAGGACTTTAAGATAAAAAATGTCAATGCCATTGAAGTTAACATTAGGTCCATGTACTTACAACAGCAAAATGTGCTTTAAAAACAAGACACAACTTAGGTTCTACAAGGTATTAAAGAAAGACACTAATGGAGAGAGATTTAGATGCAATATGTGACTTCAACTGCAAATTGGAAGCTGGCAAGTTTTGGGATTGAGTATCTTGGAGGCAGTAAAGGTTAAAAGCTAGAAGAACAACATATTAACTGCTACAAACCAGGAAAATTACGGGTGCTGAGCATGACAAGTGGGAAACACCTCTAAAACATTGACACCATTGTAGAGCAAGGATTGCAGAAGTGGTTGACGTGCTGAGTCAGGTGCTCCTTCAGCTGCAAATAAATTGATAATTCAGCAGATACCCTGACAGATCTGCACTCATGTAATGAGATTTCTGACAGAGTTTGCTGTTTATTCTGCATGGATGCAATATTTCAAATTATAATCTAATATTCTTCAATTCTGACAACCCTTCCACTGAAGTTGTAGATTCTTACCTGTCTTACTGATCAGTGATCTTCCATGCTAATCAGTGCATTACTTCGGCAGCTGATCATATTTTGTACTCTATACTAGATTATTCAAAATGCAGAAATCTCACATAAGATGTCTGCTTATCACCATCAATTTAAAGCAACAAGAATGAACAGGAAACAATAAAATACAATCAAATTCATTAAGGAAGTGTGATGTTGTTTTTTATGACTTGCTGAAAAACACAGGTCATGTTGGAGATACAAATAACTTGTGAAAATTTATGTGCTGCAATACTCCAGTATCTTAAGTAAACTTTACTGAGTTAGAGATTAAGTTTGTCAGCAGTTACCCACCCTATTAAAGCTCTGAAGTTTCTGCTAAATACAATGGCTGAACATTCTTTTGTGTTTTGATTTTGAGAGTCACCAAAAGTACTGCATGTGACTTAGTGCATGGAGCCTGAGTGCCATTTAAACTGTCCAAACAAGGAGCATGCATTTTTAAACACTAAGTAGATGTTAAATAATAAAACCTGTTTTATTTTCCTTGTATAGACCAGCTAATGTATAATGAATAGCTTTAAGGGCTGTTCTCTAGTGAGTTTGCTTTATGGGGCTGCATTCTGTGTAGAGAGCTTCATCTGAAATGTCTACTGGCTTGAGCTGTGTGCAGCTGTGCTGAGCTTCTTGGGATTGCAGAATTTGCTATCTGTAGGGAAAATATCTCCTTAAAAATACATAATGCATGCTATTTAAATAGTGTTTAAATATGAACAAAATTATGAACAGACACAGCTGTGTTTGAATATGCATTCTTTGTCACTATCTCACCCTGTAGGTTTATGTCTGTCTTCACTCCCATAAGAAAAGAGTAGGATACATTTGCAAAGAAATTATTTTGGTTCCTTGTTTAAAACGTATTAACAATTCCTCTAGTTTCTGTGAGCAAATTAAGACTTTCTTTCTTTGTCAACCCCAGCAAAAAACTTGTGACCTAGCCCAAAAAGTTTAAAATAAGCAAAGGGAAGCTAGTAGATCTAGTGATGATGAAAGTATTGCACTGAAATGCACTGCTTGAGTAGTTCTTATATGTTTACATTGGAGTCAGCATATTAGTATAGTTATTGCTAATTATACTTTGAATCTGCACAGGGATGTTCAGGGTGTATTTCATCAAGACATTAACAGATAATAGCTACTCTGAGGAGAGAGCCACCCTAATGTAACTGATACCTGCTAAGTGACAGCTAACACAGGAGTGCAGTAGACTAGACTACTGATGGTGTCATTCTCTCTGAGTAAGTTCTGTGTGAATGTTGATGGCTCAGTTCATTTTTCATTTCCCATTTTGGCTGCTTTCTCTCCCACTCATTTCACAGTGAACTGTTTATTCAACCATTTCCTTATACCGGGGAGTCTTATATGAAAGGATGTGAAGAAAATGTCATGTGAAAGGTCTGGAGTTATCTTATGCAGCAGAAAGCTTTAGAGCTGTTAGGAGTTATTGCAGGCACAACTGAGGCTTAAAAGACAAGACCTCACTGATAGGGCTGAAATTAGCTGCTCTGAGGAGAGTGGGGCAGAATCGCATATAAGGAGCTCTCCCAGCTCAGTATGTTCAGGTACCAGCTTGAATTCAAATCTGGTGTGGGTCGCAAGTTAAAATGAGTTTGCACCCTTGTCCCCAGAAGACACTTGTCTATACACCAATGCCGTCTTGCGGTTTGGCACAGTAGTATTAAAAGAGCTTTCATAGGGGCTGCCTGCCCTGTGTGTCCTTCTATTATGAAATCAGTTCTGAGTAAATCAGTCTCATTCATCAGGATGAAAAACTAAAACAAAAACCTCAGGTAAAACCAACCAGCCAAACAAAGAGAACTAGCAAACAAAAGAGGAAATACATAAAAGATAAATGTTGCCAAGCAAGAACTATAGTTTTTTGTGCACAGTCATTCAGTGATTTCAATACATAGAAAATGTTTTTTTCTTCTTGTCTTTACTAAGCATGTCAGTCAAAAAGGAATTTAAATAGGAATTTTTAATCAATTCATTGTATCTTACTGTATTTTTGTACTTTAAATCTCCTTTAAAATGTCCTGCAAAATTAGGAAGTAACGATCTGACTCCTCCCGAGAGTAAACTTTTATTTCAGATATAATCCAAATAAAACTAGTTCATAGATTGCTTTCCATACCTACTACAGGTATAATTTAAAATGTCCCTTTAACTATGTCTATAGTTTGTAGATTCAGTTCAAATATTATTTAGATTGTTATCTTTGTCAACTAGATGATTTCAGGAGCAAAATATCATGACAGAAAATAGCAGCAGCTGGTGCTGTATTACACAGAAGGAGCTGCTGTGGCTGGGGTATGTCCCACATCCAGTGCTCAGGTGATGGACAGTTCCTTACACTTTTTCTGAGTGAGGTATCTGCATCCTGTCACAATGCAGTTCTTCACTGAACCAAGTGGGGTTAGATACCAGGGATTTCCATCCCTGAGAGATTCAGGCATGCTGACATGTCCACAACACGCTCATAAAAACTGCATAATACAGTACCTCACTCCCAATGTTTTGTCATTACTCTGCTACTGGCTCCAGACTCCCTCTCCGAGGTGCTTGGTTCTCCCTTGCCCATGAAGCAGCCACCATCTCTTTGCTTAGGAGGGCCAGGAAATGCAGTCAGGACAGAAGAGAGGGTGCAAAGGACATCACCTGAGCATTGGTCAGCCAAGGGAGAGATGAGGCAATTACAAGTGCGGTAGAGCAGAACACCTGTAGTGAAGTTTCAGCAAAGCCAATTTTGATTATCCTCAATCCTCCCGCAGCTGGAACATTTGTCTCCTAGATTGCAAGTGTAGTGGACTTTTTTCCAGGTAATCCGGTTTTTCTTTATTTCCTATAACTTCAAGCTGTTTTTCTTCAGTGTTCGCAAGCTGTTACATTCCAAATATTGTTACAGCTCCTAGGCCAGAGTTCAGCTGTTTTAGTGTTAGTGAGGGTTGTATGATTTGGGGTTTTTATATATATATATATATGTGTATATATATATATATATATGTATATATATATATATATATATATATATATATGTATATATATATATATATAATTTATTTTTTAAAAAACATTTACTTTGAATTAATGAAATAGGAGAATGAAGGCTAGGGATGTGGGACATGCCAGATTTCAAAAGATCGATTTCACCATGACTTTTTAATTTGCCTTTATTACTAGTTCAGATTCATTGCCTGGGAACACTTTCTTAAACTATTTTCATTATTTTTCTAAATGTTACTTTCTATACAGGTAATCTTTATGTACCAGAGGTTATCCCACATTTTTTTACCTATTGCTTGGCTTAGGATACAGAGTTGCCACAAAACAATGTATTTAACTAATAGCCGACTAACGTCTCACAAGCAGGTGACTGAATTTTCTGAAAATAAGGCATACGAGATTGATAAAAGAAAATATAACTATATAGGGTGCTGAGAGTAGGGAAAAAATTAATTATTTCAGTCTTTTTAAAAATAAAAGAAGCAGCAAGGTACGATAGTTCAAAGGGGGAAAAGACCAGTTGATTGGATTTAACAACATTTAAATTGGAATAATTTTATGATACAGCCTTTCTGATACTTGCTTTTCCCTGAAACTGTGTGATGAAAACACTTGGGGAAAAAAAAAAAAAATATTGCATTTATACATCCTGTCTTCCCCAAGCTACAATTTCTTCTTTTCTTCTAAGAATCAATTGCTGAAACCCCTACATCACTGCTGCTGTTAACAAAAATTCGTCATCATTTAAGTGGGCAGTGAAGAGCTTTTGTTTTCCATTCTGTTCATTTATAAAGAAATAAATTCTCAGTTCTGCTCTTTGCAGTTAAAGATGCAATACTGGCCAAATCTCAAATAGTTTGCATACATACTTGTCCCCCAGAGGAGTTCCCCAAAGTTTAGTGTGGGAGATTCTACAATCTTAAGAGGAAGCTTGTCCCATGACTTTCCTGGACATTTCAGAAGCGAAAGGAAAAATCTTTGGAAGCAATTTATATCTTTCCTCCTCTGCCTTGATATGAAGAGTACAGGTTTGTTTTATTGCAGAGTGAGACTCTTGATAAGAAATAAAATTATAAATCTCATTCTCTGCCTTCCCTCTCATACCAGCTGTCATGCCAGCTTAGCCCTCTACCTTCCTACTTGAACCTGCCTAGGAAGCAGTGAGAGGTCAGACCTGTTCCCTTCAGCTCCAAATTCTGCCTGTGGTTAGGCAGCAGCAACCCAAGTGAGCCAGAAAAAAGCACTGAGTGTGCATCCTTCTCCCCACAGAGCCAGAAGTGACACTACAGGATCATCCCTCACCTTTGCAGGTTAGATGCTATCGTGGTCCTCAGGTGTTCAGAGCATCCAGGAACATAATTCTGTAGCACAATGTTTTTGTCTCTTCAGTCTTCAGATCATGACACAAAGTCAATGTGTGTATTTATAGCAAGGCTGCTGCTGTTAAAAGCTACCTTTGTTTATTTATTTTCCTCATGCAGAGAGAGTGTTCTTACTGGCAGATACTGAGAAAAGTTTCAAGCATCATTACATGAAAAATAGTTTTTCTTTATGATAGGAATTAAGAATTCTTAATACCATGCCCTGTTATAATTGCTTGTATCTTGAGCTTACACTATTGGTACTTTTCCAAAAGCAGCATCAGCTATGTAGGAGAAAAAGAAACACAAGGTTTGATGAAACAAGCTTCCTGTACTTATCAAGTTTCAGCTTTCTTGTCTATTTTTAATAGTCACTATTGCATTATATTAGTCACAAGCACCACAGGAAGGCACAAAGATCTGTAACATTTCACCATCTAAGGAAGATGTCTGTGGTAGCTGAATTTTCATGCATTGATATTAGACTACAATACAGGTTTTATACCCCCCATCTCTAACAAGCAAAGAGAAAAATCAAGGCTTTATACCCTTCTGAAAACAGGAGAAAGAAATAGATAAAGGTTATTTTTTGAATATATTACCACCAAATATTACTGTACATTGCCTAAATGACAGGAAATGTCAGCAAAAATTAATTAGATATTTTCTTCCATTCTGTGGATCCAGTTGAATTGATATTTTTGTTTCTTCAGTTAGTAAAAAAAGTTACTGTGAGCAAAATAATAATTAAAATAATATTACTCAGGAAATGCATGTCAGCCACTGCTCTTTGACTAAGATCTAACCATGTTGTTTCTCAAAGTAATAAATTACAGATAAGAAATGTGTGCTTCATATGTTACAGGCCAACTCACCTCTCCTATTTGAATCAAAATGTCTTATTTAGAAACAATGGAATTGGGGCATACACTATGTAAAGAAATAAAGTTTTGTGTGTTTCTCCTGATGTCTGCTTAGATCACACGTGCCTTTAACTAGAGAGTTTTAGCCTTACCTAGGGAATGTCAGGCAATATGTGCTGTGAGAGCCAACGCACAGATCTTATCTTGATGAGCCTTAATCTATCAGAACCTTCTGAAAAATTCTTTTTTGTCTGTTCAAATAGAAAGTTATTTTATCTTTATTTAAAATCAACACATTTCTTATGCATGTGACTGTACTTGCCTCTGGGCTGGAACAATCCTAGGAGGGGGTTCAGCCCTGTTTGGAAGAGGAGGTTGGAGTGTGTTTAGAGGGGCTCAATCCCCTTTCTGTGAAAACAACTTTAGTTTTAGTAGTCATGAACTACATTCATAAATTTAAACTTGTTCTTTTTTTTTCCCTCAGAGAACTATCCCAAAGCACTTCCACAGTGCGAGTAGTGGCAGCGCTGTCTGCAGCACGCTGCTGAACAACCACTGGAACACTGGTGCTCACATAATGGCTGGGCATTAGCTGTCCCTGAGAGTGTTTAAAAAAACTGAAAACCCACACAATTAAATTTTTTACTTCACACAGAAGCTTGAAAAATGAGAAAGAATACAGAGTTTTGCATAAGTTTTTGCTGTTGCTTGTTTCAGCCTCGTTTTAGGTTTAGGAGCACTATTAAGATAACTGTTTCATCAGACTAACCATTACCTTACACACACAAATCAAAGTACCATCATTACTGAAGATTTGACAGCTAAAAAAACAATCGGACGTTTCAGTTGATACAACTGTGTCCCTCCTGGTAACTGATTTTTTCCTCAGTATTTTTCCTATTTGAAGGTTTTCCTTATTTGGTAATGGTAATATGAACTGAAGTTTCATTGAAAGCAATTAAACTGTTCTCATAGAAATGACTATTATTTATTGAAATACATAAGATTATTATTGTCCATTTATGGTTTTGTTCACTGGCTTCTAATAGATACAGCTTGAAGCAAATCACAGTTTTAAAAATATCTCCAGAGTGCCATGATTCAAAAAATAGTTTAAACATCCATTTCAGCAAAACATAAAGTTCTTGCTGCAGGTAATAGTTATGTGCTCTTTGAAATCCAGAGGGCAATATCTCTGCAGTTTTATCTATCTTGCAGCCCACATTTTTAACTTACAGACCTAGGCATGAGGGGCTGGCAAGCTTCCACAGAAATGGGAACTGTCGAGCACTGATGATCTATGGCCAGCACGATGTTTAGAACAACTGGAATTTTTCCACTCATTCCATCAGTCTTGCAGCCATACTCTTTGGGCATTAGCAACTCTGCAACAAATAGTGGTAAAATTAATCCAAACAAAGAGAAAATTGTGTGGTACACACTGTGGATGAGAGAGCAAGCCTTAAATTTAGACAGTTAAATATTTTTGTTGTGAATGGTTAAGATATTTACACCATGCTTCTTCTGCAGTGGTCTAAAAGAACTTGTTCTGTGTTAGATGTCAGCATTAGAATGACACAACCCTTGCCCTGCCCTCCTCTAACTACATCTATGAGCTGTCGCTTGAAGGTAATTGTGTGGGATTAGCTCAAGTGTAGATTTGATACTAAATCAGATTAATCCCATCCTATACCATCTTTTCTCAAAAAATCAATAGCTCATTGAAAAGAGTGCATTTTTAATGCTGTTTAGTTTATCAGAAAGTAGTATTAAAAAACGCTGAGCATTTCTGTACAATTCGTAAGTATTTGGAAAAAAATTAAATGTGAAAATAATGATGTTTTTGTATGGAATAATATTTCTCTAAAGTAGGTGAGGGTTTCTTGGGCATTTTGAAATGCTTGTACTACACTGATGTGTGCTATGTGCTACAGAATATTGAACTATGTAAACAAATATACTGGAAGTACATTATTTGAAATGGAAAGGATACAATCTGATGTCTTGCTTGAACATTACAGCAAAAGGCTTGTAAATCCAGTTTAGCAAATCTTCAATGATAAGTATAAAAAGTGAAAAGAACAGTAAAAGGTTTGAACCTGGGATGGTGTAAATCATCCGTATGGTGTAAGTACCATGCTGTTTGATGCACTGGGCCAGCTTTGTCTTCAGGGTATGAATGGGAATGAAGTTATAAACACTCATGGATGCATCTCTAAAGCGGAATTGAGCCCTTGATATTGCCTCCACCTACCAGTGTGTGGCTCACGAGCTATCTCAAAAGCCATAGGTCTGTGGAAATCTGTTGGTGCACAGTGTCAGTGCAAAAGGGACTGTGCATTTGTCCTCTGTGGACTGATGTGACACTCTGAAGAGAGACAACTTGCTGCTCACTACATCATCCAACATAAAGGCAAATGAAAGGCCTGTGAAGACATCAGAATAAACCCTGTTGCGGCTTCTGATTAGATGATCAGCAGTAAATAACTGCTGAAACTAATATCCGAAAAATTAGTATCTGGTATATCATTAGCTAAAAGACTCTTCCTCAAGTTCTAGATTGCTAATTGGCAATGGTGAGGTTTGTTTTGCCTGGTATAATTATCTTTTAGTTTTGTAATATTCTTCAGCAGCAATTTGCAGCTGACTATTTCACTCTTTCACTCTTTCTTACTTACAAATAACTTCTCTGCTTTTTGCTGTAGATGAGATAAGTTAGTAATTTTTTTCTTACATTAAGTGGCAGCATAATCTCTCTGATTCTTTTTACTCATGGAGGATTCTTTTGCAGAAAGTGTTAATAATCCTTTTGAAGCCTCTGAACTTCCATGCTCTATAAAGTCTAGTCAATTTTTTATTTCACACCATCATGCTTAATCTTTTTACTGCTAAAAATTGTTTCACTTTGGTAATGGGCATGTCAGTCTTCATCACACCAATGCATATTAGCTCTCATCTCCTGTGCTCATGATTGACTTATCATAGTTTCTTCTTTTTATCTTATAAGCAATCTGCCTTTTCCACTTTTTATCACATATAAAGCCATTTGGCTATTTTTATCTTGAATTAAATCAGTGGATAAGATAGCTGGAAGATAATGATAGCTCAGTTTTTCATTTGATAATGTTGCATTTTAGAGCACAGAAGAAAAAAAATAATGGCTGTTGTCCTCTGTAGAAATGTACCCATTTAAAAAAGAGAAAGCAAGCTGAAACCTATATAGAGAAGTGTTTGGTAGCTAGATGCATCCAGAAATGCTAAATGATTTTGTAGTTAGATAAATTATAGATTTTCCTGTTATTTTTCCAATATTCAAAAAAAAAAAAAAAAAAAAAAAAAAAAAAAAAAAAAAAAAAAAGAAGTAAAAAATCTCATGGACCGTACAAGACAAAAGCCATCATTTTCAATACCTAAAGTACTGAAAATTCCCATTTTACTTTGAGCTGCAACTGCAAAAGGGAATGGAGTCCAATAGGTTCTGGGTCATGTTTGGATCATCTGTTGTGGATGTTGTGCATGCTAAAGGGGTAAATATAGCACTTAACGCCAGTATTTAAACAGGTGAATCCCTTACCTTTCCTTGTGTTATTCTTACCTAACAACTTCAGAGCCTGGGTTTTTTTCCCCACAATTTGGCAGTGATGAAAGTCCAACAGGTACCACATTTTGTATAACTTCAGAGAAAATTGTCATCCACATAGAAGAGAGACCCCTTGCCAAGGAAAAGCAAACCTTGAGGGGCAGCTTTGGTCAGCACAGAGGGATGGGATGGTCTGAGAGCAGCCAGGTGCTCGTCGGCTCGAGTCCACGGATGGTGGAGACGTGGGCATGACCTGGAGGGCTCTAGCAAGGTTTCACATCAAACCCTTCCACTGAAGTCAGTGGGAGATCAGTGCAGCTAAGGAAATCCTGCTGAATTCAAGGACTGTGTTTTGTCTGAAGATGAATAAGGTTGCTCTTAAAGAACTCTTACCCGAGCTACGTGGTTAGAATTGATTTCCCACATTTAAATTTCTTTCTTTCACTTCAAACATTTTATGAAAGGGTAACTGCAGCAGACAAAACATCCAAATATGAACTTAAATTGCAGTCTGATCCCACTATGTGCATCCACATTTTCCTTTTCATACATTTTCTTTGTAGATATGTACTTCTTATTTGCTTTTATTTCAATTTCTTCAAACGATTTTTCTCTAGTACAGTTTCTCTAGTGCAAGCATGAGCTTCTATTTCTCTCTCTAAATGGAATGTCTAAATCTGCTTGCTGTAATTTACAAAATACTCCAAGGCACCAAAGCATTATTTGGTCAGCTTTGCTTTGTGTTTTTTCTGCACTCTGCTCTGGGGCTGGTATCAGTTTCTATTAAGAGTCTCATTGTGAAATACTCTACCACCTAGGGCTCCTAAGTTTCAGGTAGCACACCAGAATACTTTTTTACCCCTTGTTGACAGTTTCAGTGTTTTCAGACTTACACTCAGTGTCATACTGATGATAATACATTGCATCATGGAAAAATTGCAATTACTCTTTGTATGACAAATGTTTCTTATGCAACATTTTGTGATCATTCCTTGTTACTGTGCCTTTATTATGTATTCCACAGCTTGTAGTTTTGAAGGATTCTAACATTTATTCTGAAAAAAAATTTCAATGGATAAATTTACATCTTTGATGCCTTTGGTCAATATGCCATAAATATTTATCTGAACAGCTTGTTGTTTGTACAGAACACTGGAAATTTCAGTAGTGACCGCCTGTTTTGTCTTCCACTTTAACTTGTCCATGTATTGTGTTTCTTTGGCTCCTAGTAAAGCAGAAGCTTGGTTTTGGGTGTTTGCAAGATTTTATAGAATTAAAATTTTTGAATGCAGGCTTTTTAAATTCTTTAACAGAATCTATAAATATTTTCATTGTGTTTAAGGGTAGTTGGGCAATATTTCAATTGCACCCATTTAATAATTTCTTAAATAGTTTCACTCTAACAATAAATATACACTATGTCTAAAAAAATACAAAAATAATGCACAAACAAAATATACCTTTCTGTATGGTAGTTTCTCTACTGATACTGGAAATGTAAAAGGGCATTGTAGAGGGACCAGTCTGATCAGCCAGCTAAGACTTTTTGCATTCTTTCCTAGAAATCAAAAGGTTATGGGACAATGTGTAGGTGGATTAATTTGGCCTGCACTTCTTGGATGATTTATCAATTTACTGCAGACTTTTTTCCTTTACAAAAAATAAAGTACTGGTAGATATTTGAGTCACATCCCTAGAAAAATTTTTACACAGAGGCATGCAGCAAAAAACCACACCGATTTATATTTTCAGCTCTTGGGATAGATGTTTTTATGTTTCTGTGCTGAAGTTATTAGACAGAAAGCTTTTTCCTAGCTAGATAATGAGGTAAGAAATTATTTGTTTGCACTTTTTCTGGAGAATAATGGTAGCATTCTGCCACTAATCCTGTTTGCATATTTCTCTGTCTGTCTGCCATTTGGAACAAGTTCTTTGTGTTATCACAGTCTCTGGATATTATCTTCAGCAATAGAGAGAAAGTAGAAAGTTCAAAGGGGTCTAAAGGCATTTAATGGGTTTCTATGCCAATGTTTATATTTGAAAAGAAAATAGAGTTTTGTTTTAGTAGAATTCCTTATGTTTTCTTGCTAAAACCCCATTTTTTGTTTAAAAGGAAGTTTATCATGCAGAGAAAATTAATAAATGTCTGTTGTCTGATAACTGGCCTGCAGCCAGTGAGACCTTAGGGAAATACTTGGGTGCAGAATGTCAATTATGTGGCTTTATTCCTGTCATTAAACAAAAATAAAATATTTTCCACCAGTTTTTATGTCTCTAATATCTTCATCTATTGTGAACTGGACTCTTACAGTACTACAGGGTCTTGCCAGTAACTGCTTATGCAAATTTTTGCCCAGCCCTCATATATGCTTTGTCTCTGTATTTGATGCAAAAAAATACATCATATTTTTAAAGAAAGAAAAGGAGGATAGCCTGAAAGTGCTTTAGCTAAAGATGATGTTTCTTTTGCTGTGCAGGTGTATCTCCTGATGTGCTGGATGGAGTTTCTAATAATTGATACTCATGCTTTGGATTTAAAAATGTCCTATCCATGTGAAAAGTAGGTTGGAATTCAGTTTTTTTACTTGGGAGCCACTTATTACAGCAAGGTCTGAATTCAGTGTTGACACTGCTCAAAACAGTAGCCTGCATTGGATGAGAAGCCAGTTGTCTCACCCTGTAAGAGGATCTACTGCTCATTTTTGCTCTCCTTTCCCTCAGATTTTGGTAGTAATGGAGTAATTTTCTTGTATGAAGCTGTCAGCCAGCCCTGCTAACTTCACTTAGCATTTTATAAGTCAATCTTTGGTGTATTATTTCTTTGTCTTCATTCAATGTACTTTAATAGAAGCATTTTTTTCATCTTCTGTTATTATAGGAGAGCTTTCTTGCTTTAGAAATTAAGAAATAGAGTAGGGACTTTCCTCCTAGCATTGCCACGAGGTGCCTACTTTGCAAATAGCTGAATTCCTCTCATGGGCTTTACATCGAATTAGTGGAAACATTTTATAATACATCCTTGCTAGAATACTGTCGGTCATATCATTGTCCACCTACTAATTAAAAGGATGTGTGATAATGACATGACAAATCTCAAAGGTAATTCTCAAATTGGGATAGGTCAAGACCCCAAAATGTGTTCTTTTTAATTAAAGCCAAAATCTTCATGAATATTTAATAAGACGTTTCATGGAGACCTTGTTAGCAGTCTATCTTTTCTTAAAGGAAGGAGAGGAGCAGTCTGCCTCAAAAGACCAGAATAGAAGCCGCTCTTGAATTTTCTTGAATTCTTCTAGGACATTTTAAAAATACCATCTACAACATAGAAGCGGTAAAGGTCAGTAAAGTGAAAAATGAAGGTGGAAATGGAAAAAAGAAATCTTGTTTTGTGATCAAAAATTTTGTTTAAGTTCATTAGTGCAGGAATTCAAAGAGTCCTTTTTTAAAAATATTTTTCCCAAATCAGCTAAATCATCCTCAGACATGTGGATTTTATTTTCCTCACTCTTACTTAGTGGATATTTATACCATTTATACCTTTAACCTATGCCCTGATTTTTTTTATTTTTGATCCTTTTCAATTGATTCAATTTTGTTACCTTTAATAAAGAAACAGAAGTCTATTTTTAAAACTTAAATTCATTGTAATTCATGCTTAGTTCCGTAACTCTCTAAGTTTTGCCAGAGTTATGACAAAATTTGGAAGTTGATAGGGGTAAAAATCTTTTTTATTTCGTAATTTTTGTTTGTTTTTAATTCCAAGAAGCCATAAGGAAAAAAAAATCTTTCAAGAGGTAGTTCCTGGACTATTGATTTCCTCTTAAATTTGACTTATACCCATAGCATGTGCAAAACCACTGTGCTTTTGAAAATAGGTCTTAGAAAATAAATGACAAAAACCTCTTTAACTACTCTTTCTACAATAAGGTATAACCTTTTGATTAATTGTTTCATTGCTTATATCTAAAATTATCTTTATGAAATAACATTGCAGCATCATAATAATCCTAAATGTTGAGTCAGGAAGTGCCTTGAGAAAGAGGAATTTCATATAGCATTGAGCACAGCACTGGCTAGAATGTTACTTCTGAGAACTGACTTTTGTACTGTGACTTTTATATATTCCACTCTTTCAAGGATGAAGTATGGAACTGCAAAGAGGAATGCTTTTCTAATTGGGAACAGATTAGGAGATGATTAGGAACAACTCATGTTTTCTCCTTGGCATAGCTACATAACTGTAGGAGCACAAAAATACTCCTTTGCCTCATGACAAACGGTGCTGTCGATTCTCAGTTGTGTGCTGCCTTTTTGCAAGAAAAGGACTTGTCTTGACCATCAATGAGAGTCAAAAGGGAAAAGAATGCATCCAACAAAAAGAAGATATGGCCAATGGGTGGAGTGCAGGCACTGGGTCTCTGTTCCCTTTCAATGAAATGCTGGATGTGGCGTGGTGCGGGCACGGTTCCTTCTGGAGACAGCAATGGCTGCTTCACTCCTGCCACGGGCTGCGCAGATCTCTGAAGTGAGTGCTCATGAAAGCATTCAGAAATCAAAAAGGGAATAGATTAGCTACGGTATGGGACTCATTTAGCATTAAGGATGCAAGAGAAAAGATAGTTATAGAAACTGGTAAAAATAAGTCAGACCACTGCAGAAATATATACGCATTTCATTTTAATCTCTCTCCCTTTCTTTATATTGTATTTTCCTTGGGCCTACCTAAACCTGGCTGAATGGAATTTGACCAAAAATTGTTCCCAAGCATCCTCTTTATCATTAGGAAATGTAGCAGGTACCAGGGAAGGAGATGGAGACCTGAACAAATATTAAGTGGCTTTTCCTTCCTATGCTCCTCCATTTTCCACAACCTTCAGGTCTTTTAAAAAAAGTTATCCTGCTTTCCAGAGTGTTTCCACCAAGCTTATAAAAATACCCATGAAACAACATAGTGAAAAGCAGATGATGACCAGCAATGTTTGACTCTGGATTTCACTCTAAAAACTCTTGAAGGGCGTGCCTACTACCCTCCTTTTCTACAGTCCTGAGTGTCTTTGATGCTCCTTATTTACACCTCTCCCCAGCAACAGAGCTGGGATGAGCTTCAGGTCCCATACTGGGCTGAAGAAACCCAGAAGGTGGATAAAGCACAGACAGTTATGGAACAATCAGGACGAAGAAAAGCTTGCTGGAAAAAAAAGCTGCAGGAAGGTCACAGAGATGAGATAAAAATTCCCATGTCCTGTGTTACGTGGCGTTTCCTATACAACCATTTAAAAAGAAACTAGGTCAGATTAGAAATTTAACTGAAGTTTGAGAAAGGATGAAGACTTACAAGTACTGGAGATGATAAAATGTTCTCTCTTGGGTCAAATACTACAATTATTATAATAAGAGAAGCAGAAGTTTAGTATCAAGTTAATAGTTATTAATCATTCTATGTTACCTATCAAAACTAATGATCTATCTCTCATCTGTCCCCTTCTACTCAAATTCATACTGCATTCTCTTCTCCACTTCTTTACTCTTTTTAAAATCTTAGTTCACAAAAATGACTGAGAAAATGCTGACATTCTTGTCTTCTCAGTTGACTTTTTTGGCGGGGGGAAGAAATTTGGCTAGAACAGAAAGCTTTCTGCTGTCAAACATCATATCAGATAGCTTACTCTTGATTTTAAAGTTCCTTAAATCACATTAAATTGACTTTTTAGAAAAGTCTCGATCTAAAATTGATTTCCCAAACATAGACTAGTTTTCTGATTGTTCTCCCATTTATCAATGTCTATGCTAAATCATCAGCAGAAATGGATGGGATCACAAGGGAAAAGTTCATTAATGCCTCAGATAATAAGCTAAACTTCCTTCTCCTTTTATTGTTTCAATAATAAATATTCTATAAAATCATAACTTCAATATTTTTAATTGAAATGGTTTGTGCAACTAGACTGCAAAATATATGTAGTCAATTAGTGTACTAGAACTAATTTTTTGGGTAATGGACAGTAATCAGTGAGGCAGTACCTTGGAACCCCTTTTCTCTCTGGACATTTGGGAAATCCCAGAATCTTTTAAAGAGGAGCCTCCAGTGCAAATGTAGCTTATATTACCTCTATAAAGGTGATACAACACTCGTGTAGCCAGGTTAGCATTTTTCATTAAAACATCCACAAGCCAACTGTCCTGGGCACCACATATTCACATCCGTAGTAACTGATCCTTTAAATGGAAGGATCAAGAAAACAATTTGGTTTTTTAATTTGTTTTTGTGAGTTACTTTATTCCACAATGTGAAAGGAAAATTGTTTCCCACTGACTCCTCTCTGTATTCATGTTTTATGCTATTTTTCACTGTCCATTGCTGTATAAATTGTTACATGTATTGTCTCTGGTGGGAAGTCTCCAGATCACACCACGGATGGTGATGTGTCTGGCCACACTTCAAGCAGAGCCATGTCTCTGGGATGTGGGTGTTGCTGGGGAGGTTTCAGCATATACAGAGAACTTCATGATGTCCAGAGACAATAACTTATCCAAATGAAAAATATCCATAGTAATTTGATGTTTGTGGCACCTTTTTCACCCCAATGACATTGCAGATTATGAATAGAGAATAGATTGCTGCACCTACGCTGACACATGATGTGCTTCATGGCTGTAAACATCAGCTGTTGAGTAAGAGAGCATGAAGTGAGTAACACCATATCTAATTAACACAGGAAGGGGCATTCAGTTAGTCAGAATGTAATTTGAAGCTGTTTTAATTTTGTTTCAGTTAAGTTAAAAAATGTGCTGCCTGTAGAAGCAAGATCATAGCAGATAAAATAGTGGTGATGGATTGCTTACATTACTGAAAATATTTCTATCGTTATCTTTAAACAGATTTTATCAGAAAAAGTCATATTTAATTCTCTGTTTAATAATATTTGCCTGTACAGTCTGATCCTGATGTTTTAAAACCTAATAAGGTAAACATTCTTCCTTGAGGTCTAGAAATGTTCTTGTTTTTCTAATTCTTAATTAGCTTCTCCCACCCCACTCCATCTCAGGAATCGTTAACATAAGCAGAGCCCTGATTTTCTTGGAGACCACTGATTTTCAGTCTCTTTCAGTTATTTGTCTTCTTGGTTTTTGTTTTCTTCTTAGGCTTTTGTAAGTCTGTCAGCTGAGGCTGAGGCATTTACTAAGAGGTGATAATGACTAAGATAAATGATTGGTTATTAACCATTTGATTTTTTTTTACTCATTGTGTCCTAGAATAATATTAAATGGCAAAAATATATTATTTATTAAAATTCACTAATATTGCTTTCCACAAGGGCAAGAATGTGTTAAGCTGATCATGCTGGCTAAAATGTCTTGACTAAATAATGATTTCTATAATGCTTTATAGTTTTATCCAAGTATTTGAGAGGCTTTAATCACAAACAGGTCATACAGCATTCTCCTGGTCTCTGTTATAAATGTCTTTGTCATACTTTTCATATGAGTTTCCTGGCATAAATATAGTGTTAAAAATAAAACTGGCTCTTGGTGGACATTCTAGCAATTTTCCACCAATGTTTCAGCACCCATTCTGGGATCAAGCAAGTTCTAATACCACAGAAGACTGTGTATATCACAAAACAGTTCTTGAATCTCACTGTTTTTCTGAGGCTCAGTGTACACAGTGAGGTGGTAGTCTGGAGTATTCTGACACTTAGTAAATAGCTCCAGTGTTTAGGACTGGCCGCTATTTTTGGACTTTCTTGGCTATGGTGATGGTAACTGAAGAACACGAGTGTCTGAAACACAACTGTGTGTCCCTGAAAGACAGCTTTCTACCCAGAGACAGATTACAATAGCTATAGTGGGAATACAAGGGAGTAAAGACTTACAAGGAATCCTAAGTTCGAGGTTGTCCCTTGAGTGATATTGGAGAAAAAGAAAAAAAAAAAACAAAAGGTTTTTCTTTCTGCCTGTCAGTCTTGATCCTTCTTCTTCTATCAAAAGTTAAGCAGCAACACTTGGGATGGGGATGGTCTGGGATATGCTGTCCCTCAAATTTAATACAACGAGACATTTGGATGACTTTCATGTGCATTTCTGTTGACTTAGTACTTTCCTTAAGAAAGATCTTGAAAATGAAAGTCTAAATAGTCAAGCTTTGGTTCAGTTTACAATGATTATTCACCAATTCTTTTTACCTCTAAAGCATTTAATCAATTGTCTGCTACAAGCAGTAATGGTGAATTCTGGTCGTGTGTTCCTGTCCTGGGTTATGGTGTGGAATGTATTCTATCACTATCTTCATGAACTGATAAATCCAATTGTTGGAGCAGTGCTCTTCCCAAACCCCCTGAGCTATTTTCTGTTAATGGCCCATCAATGC
>VZUI01003451.1:0-13709 GCA_013401135.1 Cettia cetti
TTATTATTATTATTATTATTGTTGTTGTTGTTGTTGTTGTTGTTGTTGTTGTTGTTGTTGTTATTGTTATTATTATTGTTATTATTATTGTTATTATTATTATTGTTGTTATTATTATTATTGTTGTTGTTGGAATCATGAAGACTGACAAAACTTGAAAATGTCTGTATTTAGTATATTTATTTCTATGTTCCAGAACTCAACCATTTTTTAGAGGAAATCTGATCTGATACCTTGCAAAGTTTGCATCTGCCACCTTTGGGAAAACCACATTGTCACATAGCTGTCACATGTGTAGACACGTGCACACACTGCCAGAATGCTCTGCTTAGATAATGCAGTCAGTGCACCCTGTGAAGTTAATTCCTAGTTTTTGCAGGGCCAGAACTGATCATTAGTTCATACATTTATGTCTTTCTAGAAAAGAGTAGGAAAATTTGAATGTAAATGGAAAATATTGGAAGAGTAAATGTACATGCTTCTAAATTTCCAATATTATTTTCTTTATTGACATAATTTATTATCAAAAACTATTGTCTCAAGCTGGTTTGAATTTCTGGGAAGTTCTCTGGCCTCTGACTGACCTTTGCTGGCAATCTCAAGTCTGTGCACATACTGACATTCCAAGTGTGAACACAGGTTTGCTGCAGTTCAAAACAGCTTCAGGAAACGGGGCAACCAGTCAAGGCCAAGGCAGTAGCCCAAATAAATGGGCATGCAGGGAGAGGAGTATGAAGGGCTGCACATGGAAACAGTGAAGGGAGCAGTAAGAAATGACAGATCCCTGGTAGACAAAAACACAGTGGAGAAAAGCAAAATGTAGTGTAATGAGAGGATGATTAGGCATATACAAATGAAAAAGAAAACCAGAATATCAAAGCTTGAAGAGCAGAAAAAATATACAAATATGAATACAAGTACTAACCACAGGGATGCCCAGAGCAGACATGAGGTACTTATCATGAATATGCTTGCTATGCTAGAAAGAATTGATGCTTTTTATATGAGAGGGAGAGAGGGCTGCTACCCCCTCCCACCACAAGGTGCTTATGCAGGGATTAGCCATCTGGAAATCAGCCTCTGGAAGATCTATCTTTGAGAGTGCATGAGTCGTGACAGTTTTGTTCATCTATTACAAGACTGTATGAGAAACATGACTGCAATACGAGATGAGATGGGCACTTCTCCTGACTCTACAGAAGCAGACACCAGCTGCCATTAACAAAACCTCATGAAAACAAGAGGACCAACCAGTGAAGGCTGCACAGCATGTTGTGGTGCTGAAGTCTGCCGAGTCACAAGCTTTGGATTAGCATACGAGCTAAAGACAAATGTATGTTGACAGCAAAAACCAAAGAAAAGGGATGATGGGTCTTCTTGGGAGGCACGGATACTGGGCAAAGAGCTTGCTGGCGTGGCAGGCCACAAGACTAATGCTTATTTCTATTTCAGTCAAAAAGAATAGTCCAGAAAAACAGTCTCCTTGAAACAAACCCTTGAATGCATGTCTATGTCTGACCTGTATGAACCAGTCTGGGATTTCATGTGCACAGATCTAATTTCACACAGTCACCAAAAGGGACAAGACTGGCCCTGCTGCACATGTCTAAAGCCTCCCTTGCACTGTCGCCAGCAGAAGTAGAGACCCGTGGCAAACGGAGTCAGGGAGTGTCTCAGGCTGAGCATGAGTCATTATTTTTCCTTTGGATTGGTTTTCAGCTGCACCTTTCCCTGGATCCTGCCTGCTAAGCAGGGACATAAGCATTCGCCCTAGGAATGTGTGGCTGGGAGTAAAGTCCCCTTTGGCAGCAGCACAAGCTGCAGTCTGAGTCAGCAGCACCATCCGATACTGGTGGCACCGTGGGACAATGTGAGTCCAAGGCACCTTGGAACACGTGTGCCTGGGCTGAGCATATGCCTCTGTTTGTGTGACCATGCCCATAGGTGAGCCCTTTCTCACAGACATGGCAGAGCTCTCCTCACAAGCATGGAAACTGGCATACATGTGACTTTTGTCCTGACTTGGAAAAGTTTCCCTATCTTGCTGCCATTAGTGCATTTTTTTTTCCTTTCAGTGGTCCGGCCCTGGAGACCACCCTGAGCTTTCATGGGATATGTTTGGCAGCTACAGTGTTTTGCATGCCAGCTGGATTATATTTTATACATCAGCAGCCATGCCTGGAGCAGCGCCTGATCTCTTGGCTTCCTTTTGTGGTGATCTCCTCTTTCGTTCAATGCCTGTGTGCTCTGATGTCCATCAGCCTGTCGTGTGCCAGGGAAGCAGCAGCACAACAGAAATCCCCTAAGGATTTTTGTTTTCGCTTTCCACATGAATTCAGGCACAAGAAGGCTCTTGAGGAGTACTTTATGAACAGTTCAACATTTGTTGGACAATGTCCTCCGTGTCAAGCAGGGGGCCAACAATGGTACAGAACCACATGTTCTCCTGAGGCCCACAGGAATCTGATATGAGGTAATCCATCATGATCTACCCATTCCTTCACCCCCTCCTGAACTTTACCCTGTGGGTTGGGAACAATATACATTCTTTCCTCTAGATATGTAATTTTTTTACTTACAGTCTGGAGACATCTGAGACACCTTAACAACTTGAAGCTCATGGGGGACCACTGTCACTAAAAGCATGGGATGAAAGTTTTACAGGGAAGAGGCAGGAGCAGTGCTTCACTGCCCTATGGTCTGTTCACAGGCACCAGTGCAGGGAACTGAGGCAGACATCACTGAGAAATGCATCTGCCTTTGGCACATTTTCCCAAAGCAGAAAGTGTGAAACATCTTGAAGTAGACATACATTCTGTTTCAACTTGACTAGTGTTTTTACTGCCCATTTTGATCAAAATAAGAGCCAGGCCTAAAATATCCAAGTTAATATATCATAGCAATAGAATTTCTTGTTATGTCATACCATGAAGGACAAATGAAGGATCTAGTCTTGCAAAAAACATTTAGTACATTCAGAAGATTCTCAAACAACCTTCAGTGGCTATTTATGACAGGTGCACCTTGCTTTGTGGTGCTCTGAGGTCTGGGGTCTGCTCTAGCAGAAGAATGCACAATCTGGAGCAAGCTGTATTCGCTTATAGCTAGCAAACAGCAGCATTTGTTGTAGGTCTTCTTCCACTGCTGTTTGCTACTCACCTTTAAATACTACTCACTTTCTCTGCCAGAAAACTACACAATTAGTACCAGCAATCACTACTAGCACTCCCAATATGTTGCACTTCTAAAACAATTTCCACTGTAATAGAGACCCTTCCAGGGTGAATTGCTCCAACACACCATGGATGTGCTCAGCTGCAAGCAGGGGAAAAAAAGGACTATATTGGAGTATAGGAATTCGTAAGGAGTGTGATGTTTCCAGTAACATGCTGCTTTTTTTTTTTTTTTCTTGTTTTTCAGCTGAATGTTCCCTTTTCTATCACCTTTTCCATCCTTTGGCTCCAGTTTAGTGAACCAGTTGGGCACATATTTAACTTCAAACAGTTAACCATGTGCTTATGTGCTTATGACCTGTTGGGACTCTGGCTGTTGATGCCTTAAGTTTTAGCTTTCATATTTTTAGATTCTGTGCTGCATAAGGATGTAATTCTGAGCCTCATATTAAGTGCTAGTGAGCTCTTTTAACAGAGTAGGTAGACAAAACAAATCCTTTCCCTGCTGAGGACCAAGGACAACTTTCAGGCCCAAAAGCATCAACAATGGTGGACTGGAGGGAGGAACAAGAAGGATGGGACCTCACAGCCTGAAGCTGTAATTAGACAATTAAACTCCAATATGCAAATGAACCAAAACTTATAAAAATGTAACATCTTGTGACCAAGTTGTCGTTTACTGTTTATTCTTGGTCCACCCTGGGTGCAGCCTTAGTCAGGTTTCTGTCTTGCCCAAGGTGGATCCTGGAGGCCTTTCAATAAATACTTACTTTATTCTCTAGCTCTGTCCAGCCTCTGTTCCAGGTCAGCCTTCCAAGGCATCGCAGTTAACTACCTGCTTCCTATCAGGAAGGAGGGCTTTGTATGACAGCAACCTCACCCTTGGGGCTGTGGGAGGTTGCTCCAAACCTTAGAGAAAATGGACCTGTTCAAGAACAGTACAATTGCTATTTTTCCTGGGAACACATCATGCTGTCACAGCATCCGTCTTTGCCTATATAAACCTCATTCTTGAGATGGCCACTTTCTGTGCCCCTGCAGAAAGCAGAATTTAATCAGAGGCTTCCAGTGGTCCTGCACTATTACCACCCTGCAGCAACAGCTCTGAAGGCAGCAGCCTCAAAGTTGAACCCTCCATGGCACTCAAAACGGGGTAGGAAGAGTGTTTTGCTAGCACAGTAGTTTTTCTGTGTTGTGCATGCAGCTGCACTGCGTTAGCCTAAAGGTACTTTCCTGCTTACGTGCCTGCTAGCTTGCACCTCATTCAGCTGACTTCAGTTTGAAGTGAATTGGGTCTGGCAGAGCACAAGCCCTGCTTTCCACTGCAAGCCTCTTTAAGAAAGGTTCTCCTGGGACTGCAGATTCCTGGAGGGAGTGGAAGAAAAACTGCAGAGCTGGGCACAGAGCCACTTTTGCAGGGAGAAAATACTGACATAGTGCCATCTGCCCTGTAAAAGTTTTTGGCAGTGTAAACATACATACCACATCTTCAATGTGTAGCACACCCCATAGAAAGAAAGCTAACATCCCTTGCTTAATCCCTTTCTCCTTGGATTTCACTCTACTTGCTTAGATTCTTACAGAAATGCTTAATATTATATTGTCTGGCTGACTTTACCCCCTTGTCACTTTTGACAGGAACAAGTTAGGGGGCTAACTGGAATGCATGTTTAATGCTTTGTTCATGATTGTGCAATGAGGATGGAAAAGCTGTAACGACTGTTCCATGATGCAGGGCCTATAAATAGAGTGCATGGAAAAGGGTGCTCTCTAATGCTTTATGTTCCAATCAATAACAACAAGCTGACTCCAATTATATTTTATTGTCTCTGAGAAAAGTATTTACATGGCATAACAGCTGTGAGTCACTGCAGTGGTTTAGTTAGGAGACAGATTCACTTAGAAATATTCGAGGCTGATGGCTATTGTTTTCTGCACTCAGGCACTGCTCAGTTGACTGCTCTTGCTGCAGTTAATATTTAATGAACCTGCACTGCTTACCTGTAGGTGTGCTTCACAAGAGTACTCTCTAAGGCCATAGGAACAAAAAGGTTCATATCCTAGACAGGGGCGACCCCAACAAGCTTATGAATTCTTTCTGTGGGGAAAGTGTAGAGGTACCAATACATAAGATTCTTCAAGTAAATGAGAAAGAGAATAAAAGTAAAAGTGAAGAAGGCAAGATGGCAGGTCAAAGTGACTTGTCCAAAGTTGCAGAGCAGATGAATGGCAGAGAGGCCATTCTCCCTAAGCCCTGCATTGTTAGGTCTGGCTGTAGACCTTGGGTTCTGTTTTTTGTTTTCTCCATGGTCTGAGCTTTTTTGCATTACTTTGTGGCTGTGGAAGACTAACAACAGGTACATAAAGGACTAGTAGAGATACACAGGTCTTGTGGGTCACATGGCAATTAACCAGCCAGAGATCTCATGGCCATATGAGCTTGAGGAAAACCTTCACAAATCAATCAGCAGACTTCAGATAATCAGAACATGAAGAAATAAAATCCAAATACTGTACTTAAGTATTAAGTACTGTACTGTACTTAATGAGAACTGGACCAGGGAGAAGCACATACTTTCAACTTTCAGTCATTTTTCCTCTTCAGAAATGACAAACACTGAGAAAAGATGTTTTGTTTTATATCTGTTTCCTAACTGATATAACATGATAACTAATGCTATTAAAAAAATCAAAAATCAAACCCCCTTCAATTATATACTGCAATATGGGAAGTACGATGGTAATTATTATAATTTGATGCATCTATTTTTCAAGTGGCATTTTCATCCCTGGTGTCTCCAGAGCACTTAACAGCCTAACAGTGAGGATGACTTCTTGAAAGGTGGAAAGACGAAATGCAGAACACCTTTGGTGTTCCAGGAGAGCATCCACATCTATGTGGAGGTTGCCTACAGCAATAATATGAAGTTAGTTTTGTCTCAAAAAAGTGAAAATTTTAGAAACTTGCTTGTGCTTCCTTGCTTTTTTAATTTTTTTTTATTTTTTTTTTAACTGACAGAGAAATGTGATGAAATAGACTGAGATTCAGTGGGAGTAATAGGTAGAAATCAAGCCCAAAATATAAGGTAGCCCTAGAGATAAACCAGAGTAATCTATCTCTTGGACACAGCTATCCTTTGGTAAGAGGAAACACACTGCTTTCAGTGAGTTACAGGCATCAGAAGCCAGAACCTGGAAATACCCTTTAGTACATTATTGTCAGGCTGGATCCCAATATTAGCTTTGCCTTTGAGAAAGGTGAGGTTGGCTTACTCTTGTCTGTGCCTCTTGGCTGTGGAGATTTTGGACTCTGACAGTGTTAGGAAGTTACTAATGTCTGGAGCCTGATTTCCAGAGAAACTGTGCATTGTAAGGATGTACATTTTGCTAAAATTTGTATGTCTTACCCTTTCGTAATTTCTCTGTATTGCTCAAGTAGCCCAAGCAAGCAACAGGTACCAAGTTACACTTGTACTTGGATTGTCCAATGGTTATTCTGACACAAAATCTGAATTCACATCACCAAATCACTGCTATTTTACATAGCATCAGGTGTACTTTACTGTCATGGTCAGTTGGTCACATCCTTGTCCTCCATTTCTGACAAAGCTATCCTGTTTCACAGGCTGAACTGAGGCCCACAGAGACAAAATGACCAGTGCTGTGTAAATAGCATCAGCAGGGTAAATCTGTAAACATGCAATGTTAGGAGGTGGCCAGATCTGATACTTCCAATGCCAGACCATAGGTAGTATCTCTGCTATGATCTAAGCATGCAGAAATGAGTCATTGCTGACCTTGAACTTGGTAAGCCTATGAGATCACAGGGAAAAAGATTTATCTCACTTTGCAGTAAAAAGTTTCTTAATATTTGCACAATCACATGAAATGCAAGGTGTAGGATACTTCTTGTTGTATAAAAAGTACTCAAATACATTTGTGTTTCTTACATTAAAATGCATGTCTCTTAGTATATTGACTTTTTAAACAATTACCCAGCAAATGATTCCACACACACACCCCCCCCCCTCCTTTATTTCTTCTACCCTATTTTACAGGGCATCTTTTTTGGAACCCTACCTTGGCAGAATACAAAATACACTCTGGTCATCTAAGACAACAGTTCACTTCCTGAAACAAATTTATCCACTTAAACACTTCTCAAATAAATCCAGGGATCAGGAGCACTAAACAGGATAAAGGTCTAAGCAATAGGATTCTGTGTAGTGCATTTGCATTCTTTAATTATCATCTTTTTTAAAAGGCATGAAGGTCATATTCTGCTAAACAAGAAAGCTGGCAACCTTAATGAAACTGTGTCATACTAGTTTCCTAACAGTTTGAAATCTGCTCCTGAGCAGATGTGCAAGTTCAGCCAGCAAACTTCTTACAAGCAGGACTTTTACATATATGTTTCAAGAGCAGCTTTCAGCTATTTTTTTCCTGATATTGTTGTGCTCTCTGTTTGACCCTAGGGAACTGCTAGTATTTTTACTAGTCATTGGCAAAACTCCCACAGACTTCAATACGAGTTAAATTTGTCTGCAGAAAGAGACATGTTATTTAGTCTGTGGTTTGGTCACACATTAGCATGTGCTGCCCACTGCTATGCAAAACAAAATAACAAGTTTCTAAAAGGAAAGTTTATTCTTTTGCATATGTGCTTCCTAACCACATAAGTAACAAATAAGCATGGTAGTTTCACTGCCTGCAAGTGAATATCTGGAGCTTCTTGAAACTGATATTTCAGAGGGACCACGTGAACCTTCAGGGCTCACTGAGATCCAGGTGCTAATTCCATGACTAAGCTGTGTTGAAGTGACTCAAAAACAACTGCAAAGTGACATTCAGTGGGTTACCATCTCGCAGGTCAGCGAGTGCCCCAGTTCCTCTTAGTTGTGTGGATGTTCCCCAGGGCATCTGTAATCCATGTCAGGAATTAACTTGGTGTTGGCATAGGGGACCACAAAAAACCCTTTGCTCAGTCTGCAGCAGTGGCAAAAAGAGCTGATTTGTGTCAGAATACAAGAAGAAGGTGATGGAGAACAGTATGAAATATGCTTTGTGTCATTTCATAATTCAGGGAAAGTTTCTTATGCAAAACACATTTTTAATCCAATTTTGAGAGAACAGACTGGTATTTGAGACAATTCCAAAGCATAGCTATGGCAAAGCAAAATTCCCCTTAATGGATGCTTGAAAAGTTTGGGATATAAAATGTTTGGGAATAAAAAAAATTGAATAAAAAGAAACAAGACTAAAAGCATATGAAATTACGCAGACAGAAGTTAATCAGGAAGACAATGAAGGAAGCTTCTTGAAAGGAAGTTTTTAACCTGCTTTTCTTTTTTTTCCCCAAATGAAAGAATAGCAGGTTAAAAGTATATTTTCACCATTTGCATAGCTAACCTCTTTTTCCATTAAAGCAGACTCCCCTTAATGCAGAAAGGAAGTTAAATGTATTTACAGCTTAAAGCAGCATCCAGAGTTGTAACAGGACAAGTACGCAGGGCTCAAATCCCAGTCTTGGTGGGAATGCAGCTATAATTGGGGATGTGAGAGGTGTAGGTTCAATTTCCTTCTCTACCTTATAATCTCAGTTTGGCCAGGGAGGGATGAAAGACAATAGCTGGGCAGATGCTGAAACTTGGTTTGGAGACAGAATCCCACACAAATTCTGTGGAATTACATAGTTCAATGCTGTCAAAACATCAGTGTCTCTTGTGCCTCTGCTCTCCAGCTACAAAGTGGGAACAATGTCACTGCACCTCAAAGAAAACCCATCAGAGATAACCCATCAGTGTGCACAGATACATACTCCTGTGACTGAGAACCAGAGAAACATTATCTCCAGAATGAATTAACTCATGTTCCTACTTCTAGGGTTATTGTCGTTATTTGGTTGTGTGGTTTTCCTTTGTTTTTTTCCTCTCCCTCCCACAAAGTACATGAAGCTGCTGACTGCTGCCAAGGTCTAGCCGGGCTTGTACTGCAGCTGCAGCCCTACTCCTGGAGGAGCTTAGTCAGATGCCAGAGTGTCAGGAGGGCAGAAGCAAGTGCTTGATGACTCTTGCCTGCAGCTCAGCATTCTTCTTTTCTGCCTCTATTCTTTAAACTTCAGTGATTGAACCCATTTCTCCAACAAGGGCCTCCACTGAGAAAGCATCAGACAGGGCAGCAAAAGCGACCTCAGAGTGAATCTAAGAAGGGACTACTGTCAACAATGTGTCATTCTTTTATTTCCATACACTGCAACAGTGCTGAAACTACAAGTCCCAGCATGAAATACCACAACTTTATCAAAATGGAATATTGGTTGCCTAGCAATTAAAAATATTGGCAACAAAATATCTATGCTTATGGCGATAGAAGCAAACATTATTTGATTTGGTATTGCTGCCCACTCTTAACTCTGTTTGATATAACCAGTACAGCAAAATTCAGTAGTCAGGATGTTCAGAGCACAAAAAAACTACTAAATTCACAGCAGAGGAAACACAAAAGGGATGCAGCATTTTTTGACTGTATCCTGCAGTATATACTGATATATAAATCACACAGCAAATATTAGAAGATGCAGTTTGGCATTATGTCCAACCATGCTCGAATAATTAGGTCAGTCTTACTTGTTACTGTTCCAATCTCTCCCTGATACTAGCTTCCTTGTTTTATTCTGATTCACACAGGCCCCACAACCATCTGTGATTTGGCAGCTTCTACTGAGTCAGAAAATGTCAGCAGGAAAGGGGAGGGGTGATTAAAGAATAGAGGCAGAAACTTTTCCAGCCCTCTGCTTGCCTGCCTTTTTAGCGCTCTCTTTGTGAGCTCTGCTGGCAACATCTACAATTCCTTTCTTTCATTAGAACATCTGATTGTGCTAACAGGGGCTGCCCAGCACTTGATTAAAGATGTGTTCTTAACCAAGAACAGTGCAATTAAATGTGAAAGTTGTATGGATCCAAGACCTTAATCAGGGGCAGGAGAATAAAGTATTGCAGATTTGAAACCTGATGCATGGAATCTGTTTAATCATACTGACAGTCACAGTCCAGTCCAGCTTGGAATCCAGTATGCCTTACATGGTAAATTCAGCAACGTTTTAATAACTATCTACTAGCTTGATAATAAGTTCTTTTCATGACAGTGCAAGTGCAGTTCTCTTTATGCACTGTCACATCCGACCTTTGGGACACTCTCCTTTTTCCCAGAACTACAACTAACACTCAGGAAATTTTGCCAGAGGGTAATTGGGTGATATTTGTTAATCAAAGAAAAGAATTCTCTTTTCATCTGTTAAGGTCCTTCCTTCATGGCTCATCTCTCACAAATTTAGTGATAGGAAATGCTAGCTAAAAGATTGATCTTAAACACAAAAAGATGATCCAAGATAGAAACGACTTCTAATGATCTCAGTGGATTTTGGATTTGTTAATATTCCTTCTGGGCCAAAAAGAAGTTCCTGTTGTCTCTCTCCTATGTCTGCAGAGTGACTAAACCTAAAAAGAACAGTCAGCCAAAGAAAGCATTATTATAATCATTGTTTTGCACAAGAGGAACACAAGCTGAGACCCAGAGAACCATGCAAGTGCCTCACTCACTCCAGCAGAAATAGGCAAGCCCTAGGTCCTTACCTGAGAATCTCATCCAGTGGTTTGAGCAAGATCAACTAAGGCAGGTCCTGGTAGATCAAAAAAATTACAGGTCTCCAGACTTACAGTACCATAATCTATCTTGATACTGTTTCTGTTCTCTGGATTAAGCCAGAAAACTTACTGTAACACACAGTCATTAGACCAGATGTATACGTATTAGGAGGCGCCTCAGGAGAGCATATCCATTTTGAAAAAAGACTCATAAGATTGTAAATAAAGATTTATAGAACTATTTGCCCAATTGCTACACAGTTTGAAATGCAAAATAAGCTTGACAAACTTATCAAATTACTTGGGATAATGACCAAATCTCAAAAAATTTCTTTCCTTGCTAATCTATGAAAGAAAATACAGACTGTACCCAACCAGTAAATTACTCCCTGTGAACTGAGTCTAGGCAGAACAGAAGGTACCTCCTCAGTCTCAATGAGATCCACTGTTAATACAATGCAGTGCTGATATTTCGTGTTGGAGAGAGGAGAGAGGTTATAAGAGTCTGAGATCCCACATGGAGAAGCAGGATGCAAAGCTCAGGCAGCAAGTCTCATCTTCTCAAGCACCTGAGCCAAAGACCTGCCACTGGCCCTTGGGTAGCCTGGTAGAGGTCACTGGGAACTGGTTTCTGACCTCAGCTGGCTGTTCTGCCTTTGACTGTAACAAACCACCCTGCTGCAGAGCACACCCAGGAACACTTTATATTTCAGGCCAGGCTGGTGCATTAGTAGATTTGACCAATTTTGCTGGGCAGTGGTGACAGAAAGTCTTCTGCACCACATGAAAGGCATGTTAGTGGTGGAGTAATATATTTGGACTGGAGCAATGTTGTGAGCTCCAGTGACCCATTACAAGCACAATTGTTCTGGCTTGGTAGCAGAGGTCACCTCTCACCAGTTGCCTCCTTTGCCACTGCAGAAGACATCCACATTCCCAGGATGAGCTTTTGGAATGAACCACAGAAGTTCCTCACCCAATTCGATGCAAAATCAGCTGGGTTTTCCCTTCCTAAGCATTAGGTGGGTTGATGTCAGCCAGAGTGTTTGGCCTGTAAGGGGGAGGGAGGTACAGGTTTCAGCCTTTCCCTCTTCAAAGGGGAGTAAAAAGAGAATGGCACATCTTATATTGCTACAGCTGTGTCTGCTCCAATCTTCTGCTTCAATTCCTTCCTCTCACTTACCCCAGAAAGTCAAGAGTTCCCTGCTATTTCTTTTTCTGCTTTATTTTCTTGCACTTCAAAACTGGGATTGTTAACAGTTGCTCCACAGGACTGCAGAAAACACTATAAGAGTGCAATGCTCTGACATCTCATATCTAGCATGCTCTTACACTGTAAGCTGCTTGTGAAGAGTGGTCTTCCCAACCTCCAAATTTATTACTTACCAGGATCACAATCTTTTATTCTACTTCCAAACAAAGTGTAGTGATCAGAAGTACTTCTTGTGTGATAGCATTAAAGAATTTTGCAGATCAAAGCCTGTCTGAAGTGATGGAGATGGTGACTATCCCTTCCTCTAGATCCAACTTTAAATAAAAAAAAAAAAAAAAAAAATCTGTGTGTGTAATGAAAACCAAATTGTCTGTGTCTCTGCCAAAGAAATAAGAAAACCAAGAGTGGCATTTCCTTACTCCAGACCTGTGGCAACTGGCCTCTCTTGTAATATGGAAAGTCAGTGGTGGGTAATGTCACTGTCATGAAAAGCAATTTAGTCAGCCGTGAGTGGGTGTGTACACCATGTCAGAAAGAGAAGTTAGTTGTTGGGATTTTTACAGTATTTAGGGCAAGTAGCATTGTGAGTTTCAACCTCAAACAACCCTAAACTTGCTGTGGGTGTCAAGAAGACCCTTCTTCCTCCTGCCTTTCTTGGTTAGTAGCAGCAGCAAGCAGTCCTGGAGCAAAGAGAAAAGCTAATGACATCAGTACTCATGGCATGAGAGCTGATTTCAATGCAGCTCTGACACTTGTTGCTCATTCAGGAAAGTTAGTGCAAACCTGGGAATCCAACTATCAACACAAAGAAGTTCATCTAATGCTCTAATGTACAGGAGGAAGGGACCACTCCTTTTTATATCTATCTATTGCAATAAGTCATCAGAATTGAAGCCTGTGCAGCAAAGCTGGTGGTATCTGCTTCCTTGTTTTAGTAGAGATATCCCACATGCAGCTTTTTTTCTGCAAAGCTTCTTTTGGTTTTGTTTAGTTTTTGTTTTTGGTAGGTGTTTCAGTGTTTTTTGTTGTAGTTTCCCCTGTGGGTTCATGGCTTTTTCACAGCTGGTCTTACAGGCTAGTGATCACCAGTGTGAAATATTAGCAGAAAATTTTGAGCCCACATGAAGTGCTGTGAGATTCACTACAGTCTCTGTACACTGCTAATACTTATAAATGCATGTAAAATTTGAAGTCTCTCTCTTCAGTTGTTTCAATGTCAAACTCAGTGGGAGGCATCAGGACTGGCAAATTAATCTGATATTTGATTTTGGATTTTAGGGAGGTTCAAGTAGCAATTAAACTAAATCAAAAGTCTGAATTTGAAGACTCAGTTCCTCTCTGATTTTAATACATTCCTGTCAGACACAGTTTACATTTGACCCCTGTGTGCCAAGTGAATGCACTGAATCCAGTCTTCATGAATTGGGGAAATCGTCACTGTTAATCAAAGTCCTTTTGATGCCTTGAGAGGCTACCTAGAACAGAGGCTAGACAGAGTTAAAGGAATAAAGTAGGTATTTATTAAAAGGCCTTCAAAGGATGGACCTTGGGCAGCACGAGAGCCTGGCCAAGGCTACACCCAAGACAGATGATGGATCACACGTTTTCACACTTTTAGAAGTTTTGTTCCATTTACATTGGGGTTAATTGTCCAATTACAGCTTCAGGTTATGAAGTCCC
>VZUI01003459.1:0-13123 GCA_013401135.1 Cettia cetti
AGAGCTGTCAAAAAAAAAAAAAAAAAAAAAAAAAAAGGCAAAAAAATTGAACACAAAAATAAACCAGCCAAATCATTCCCTTTAAATGTTACTGTACAACTCGTACTTCAGTGATCACTGAAAGCAATGAAACATCATACCCAGGACAAAAATCTCAGAGTGCTCTTTGAAAATATGCTGGACCAAGTAATGCAGCTGGATCAAGGGATTCACACCTTATCCTGACCAGTAACTTCTTCAATGCAGGTCATTATGTTCTGCCTTATCTCATCCTCCACCTAGCCATGTTGATGGGATAGTTTCTGATTTTGCACTGTAAACCAGCGCATGAAATTAACAGCAGTTAAAAGTACTTCTCCCCCTCTCTGTTTGAGGGGTTAGTTTTAATATGAATCAGTTTAGTGAGACTGTTTGCAGCATTGCTTGACATAGAGTGGTCCTAATGAGCTAAAGAGCTACCTGAAAAATAGCAGTAGAAGGCAACAATTTTTTATGCCAAAACTGCATAGAAGTAGAGGTTTATGGAAGAAACCTGACATGGCCATAACAGCTCTCACATGCAGAGTGTCTTATGCTCACTAGAATAAAATTTTTAAAAAAAAGGCCTGAGGAGGTAGTTATGCACCATCACACAATATATCAGTAATTATGATAATGCTAAGAACACAGTTCACAAGGAGTAACTTGCAAATCAGGTCTATTTTAATACAATTTATATTAATTAAAAAAAAAGGAGGCAGGTGCAGTGGTTAATTTATTTGACAATGGAAAAATTCTGATTTATAGAATTAAATATTTCAACAGTAAACATTCTATTTTTCCACTCAGTAGGAATTCTACCTGTTCAAGTAAAAAAAAAAAAAAAGAGACCTTCCAAATAAGAGAAACCAATCTGCTTATGAAATCATCTGAAAAAGTTTAAGTTGTCTCACTGCCTCTAAAAATGAAATGCCCTTAGGCTGTAGCTGGAAAATACCACTAATATTACCAAATCCAGAGAGAACAAATTAATTGGGAAATGCAAAGGCAAAAAGCTGACATAAGATAGATATCAAAAAAGAAAGTTACTTAAAAGGGAGGTGTGGAAATGAATGCTAGTAAAAACAGCTCAAATTAGAAAGGCCAAAAAGAAATGGAAGGCAAACAAATTGAAGAAGACATTCCTGTAGGAAAAAAAAAAAAAACCCCAACCTCTAGAGCTGTAGCTATCTGCTAGGTGAAACAGAAAAATTAGGGAAAAATATTTAGAAAGAAGGGAACAAAATTTTCTAGATAAAGTCTGAAGTAGGAATGTAAAGTTGATAATGACTGAATTGCCTGATAAGCTTTTAATACATATCGACTTGTGATTGTTACATTGCCTCCTCTGCAGCAAATACCAACATATTTTGTTCTGACTTACAGTTCACATTCGTAATCACAAAATCAAAACATTCTTTCACAGTCTCAGTGGAAATGAAACCAACTGGATTGGAAGATAAATCAAAGGTAAATAAGTAATAAAATACTTGAAATAGTCTCTGACACTCCAACCAGAAGTATTTCCAAATACTTACTGTGAAAAAGTAGCCAAATAGCCAAAATCAAGAATAGGATTATTAGCCAGAAAGGAATGTTTTTGCTGAGTGATAGAGAAGGTAACTTCTTCAGGCGTAATGTACCACCTTGTTTATTGAGTAAATATAGTGCACAGCTAATGCCTGATCATGCATTGTTATGGCCTTCTGGACGTTCTAAAAGTAACTAGGGACTCCTTTGTTTGCCATTTCTTGCCATTTCTTAGCTTATGCTGTAAGCTCCTTTGGACAAGGATTACTTTGTACATATACACTATTCACTCTCTTGTCCAGAGCCCTACACGTTTACCACAATATAAGTATAAAATAATAAAACTTCTAAGCCTGCTGAGCAGTTGAAAGGGAATCAGCTATACACTACCAAAGCAAATCTACTGACATTTTACTGACTAAAAACATATGTCTGCAGTGAGAAGAGTGCTCCCCTTCTCTCATATACAGCTTATTCCAATGTGAAATTTAATGACACAGCTTTAAGTAAAACATCAGAGAACCTAGTTAAGCACACAGAAAAATATATATGAGCTTGTGCTAGCACAAATAACATAACTGAGCTATTCTAACTGAAAAATTCTATTTTTGTCTTCCCACTTATTTTCCAAGCTATCTGCGTCCCTGACATAAAAGTAACACCTGGGTATGTGTTAAAATCCAGCCGATGAAAACCATCAATATTAAATGTCACAACCCACCTCAAAGTTCTTGGAAAATGGTCTGCAATGAAGATAAAAGCATAACATCTTGGCTGGGAATTATCATTGAGAACTAAACAATAATGTAGGAGAATCTTCCTACCTTTCTGCTCCTGGAATAGGACTGCTACTTGCAACAGTACATGAAGATGCAAAGCATCGCTGAAAGGAGGGATCAGTCTGCATGTTGGCCCTCAGCAAAGAAGAGTTAGTGCCCACGGTGCTGTCAGACATCATCACAGACAGGTTAATGGCTTCCGTGTAACTCTGAGATTCTGCAGCAAAGAATAAAAGGAAATGCAAATTTTAAAAACAACATGCATTTTTATGAACCTTGTACTGAAAACAAGTGTTCATTAAATAGTCTGGTTTTCTCTTAATAAGACTATAAGGAAGAATTTTTGTTTGAGCAGTAGGTATCATTTCACAAAATTATGTTGATTGCTGAAAACATCCAGCAGGTCAAATAGCAGAGGGAACAGAGATTACAGAACTGCTACACTCAAACTGTTTGATCAGTTCTCCAGAACACATTCTCTAGCCCTTAAGATGAGAATGGACCGTTTGTTCCAAGATGCTTCTCATTTCACAGTGTTAATCAGGTATGTCTAGTCAAGTGCACCATTTGCACCCAGTAGAAAACTGGGTAACCTGGCCCCAGCCACCAGAGTTAATTTTTGCAGTACACAATAGGGGGCATGGCCAGGACCTGGAGTTACTATACCACCTCATGTCATTGCTGGGGGTGGGGGAAAGGGAGATTCTTCCAGGGAGAAAGGGTCCCTTATGGTTAAGAAAGTCTGGTGGAAGAAACAGTGAGGTGGTGGTGGTAGCAAGCTGGAGGGAGGGTTTCAGGTGTGGCTCAGGTCAAGCTCTTCGGCGGGCATTTTTGCATGTGAATCACTCTCTTTTCTTAGTATTGTTGCTCTTACTGTTTGTTTTCTCATCTTATTGCTGTTTTCAGTAAATTGTTCTTATCTTAACTCACGATCTTCACTTTTTAATTCTGCCAGCCCATTCAGACCACCTGCTGACAGGGCAGGAGACCTGGTGGATTAAAGACACAGATGGCACTGGGGTACTCACAACCTTCTTTGTATCAGTCTTTATCAGTAAGACAAGCCTTTGGGAATCTCAAGCCCCTGAGACTACCACAGGAAAAATCTGGATCAGAATATACTGTCAGTGGAGGAGAACTAGGCAAAGGAGATCTAAAACAAACTGGACATATTTGAGTCCATTGGGGACTGCAAGGTTGAACATACAAGATCTGAGAGAGCTGGTTGATACCCTGCAAGACCATTCTCAATAATTTTTAAAGGCCTCAATGACTGGGAGAGATTCTAAGAACAGGAACGGAGCAAGTATCACTCATTCCTCCAAGCAAGGTGTCTTAATTTGAAAGACAGGTATCTGCTAAGGAGGAGGCAGGACCTCCTTAGGAAATGTGGAATTCAAATCCCCTCCCTTCGAATTATTATAATTTAGGAAATTAAAGGGGCTTTCAGACAGAATTATAGGGATAACAGGTCTTTACTAGTATTTAAAACAATGCAAACAAACAACGACAATTACAGCAATAATACTGAACAGAACCAGGCAAGACCTCGAGGGACTTCGTTCTCACAAAGCTTGGGGCAGTCTGATCTCGCTCAAGAGCACCAGGCTGGAACGGTGGAAGAATCCCGGGCCAGTGGATGACAACAGAAAGGTCTGCGGTGGTAGCTGGAGCGGCAGGGATGTCCCAGCAGGGGAGGAGACACAGCGCTGCAGAAACCCTCAAAGCAATGCCTAGAAAACGGCGGCGGCAGGACAGGGTCGGCCCCACAGGGCAGGAGATGAACTCAACTGTTTTGGAGCTCAAGAGCCGATGATAGTAGACTTTCTCAGGACCGAAGCCAACGAAAATCCTCCCACCCCAGCAGCCAGACCTGCCCTCTCAGATGCCAGGAGCAAGAGAGAACAACTGCCTCCCACCCTGTCCTTTCACTGCCTTGGTCAAGCACCCACAAGCACCCAGCAATTAGTTCCCTAGCAACCCCTACGGAAAAAATTCCACAAGTAAAAAGGAAACAAATCCAACCCCCAACACCAGGTATGACGGATAATCCAGGGAATTGCAGGCTTGGTTAACCTAACCTCAGTTTCTGGAAAGGTGATGGAGCAACTAACCCTGGAATCCATTTCCAAACACATGGCAGATAAACGATTGAGAGCTGTCAGCATGAATTTACAAAGGAGGAATCATGGATATCCACTGAGATAACTTTCTCCAGTAAACTGACTAGCTTAATGGCTAAGGGAAGAGCGGTTGATGTTCCTTATCTTGGCTTTAGTAAGGCTTTTATTGTGGTCTTCCATAATATCCCCATAAACTCGCTGACAAAACAAGGGTTAGGTAAGTGGAAGTGAGATCTAATAAAAACTGGTAGAGTATCTGGGCCTAAAGGCTTGTGATCAGCTGCAGCAAGTCCACTAGAAGGTAAGTCATAGCATTATACCCCAGGGCTGTTACTAGGATCAATAGTCTTCAACATCCTTCATTAACAACATTGATAATGGGATAAAGTTACATCAGCAAATTTTGCAAAAAATGGAGAACTGTCATTGGCAAACCAGATGGTCGTGCTGCTATTTAGAAGGGGGAGAAATGGGACAGAAAGAGTCTGAAGTTCAACAAGCGCAAAATACAAACTCCTGCAACTGAGAAGGAATAACCCATGGCACCAGCACATGTTGGGGGCTGACTGGCTGGAGACAGTTCTGTGGAGAAGGACTTGGTGGTTCTCATGGACCGTGAGCCAGCAATACAAGTCCATAGCAAAGGTGGGCAACAGTACCCCAGCCTGCATCACAGAGTGTTGCCAGCAGGTCAAGGGACATAATCCTTCCTCTCTGCTTAGTATTTGAGGCCACATCTGAAGCTCTGTGGCTATTCATGGGCTCCACAGTACAAGAGAGACAAGGGATTTGCTTGAACAAGCCCAGCACAAGGTCACAAAGACACCATCACTGGGACTGAAGCATCTTTTATAGGAGGGGCTGAGTCCCAGACAGCTGGGACTGTACAGCCTGGAGAAAAGAAAGCTCAGGGGTATATTATCACTGTGTATATAAACCTCATGGGAAGGCATGAAGGTGCCTTCTGCTTGAGAAAAAGACAGCTAAAGTTTAGCAGCACAGAGCAGCATATGGTTTACCTGTTGTGTTGCTTTTGGCCAGGGTAGAGTTAACTTTCTTCACAGAGGCTAGTATATGGCTGTTCTGGATTTGTGCTTAACACAGTAATGATAATACAAAGATATTTTTGTTATTGCTGAGCAGGGCTTACACAGAGCAAAGGCCTATTCTGCTTTTCATACTGCCACACTGGCAAGGCAGTTGGAGGTGCATGGAGATGCATGGGAGGTTGGGAGGAGACAGAGCCAGGACAGGTGACCCCAACAGACCAGAGGGATATTCCAGCCCACATGACATCATGGTCAGTATACAAAGTGGGGAGAGGAAGGAGGAAGGGAGGACATTTGGAGTGATGGTGTTTGTCTTCCTAAGTGACCACTACGTGATGGGCTCTGCTCTTGTGGGGATGGCAGAACATCTGGCTGCCCATGGGAAGAAGTAAGTTAATTCCTTATTTTGTGTTGCTTTTGTGCATGGGACTTTTGCTTTCCTTCTTAAGCTGTCTTCATCTCAACCCATGAGTTTTCTATCTTTTACCCTTCCAATTCTCTCCCCAATGCTAGGGGTTGGAGAGCAAGCAAGCAACTGCATTGGGCTTGGCTGCTGTCTGGGCTTAAACCGTGACACCTGTGGAGCTACAGTTTTCAGATGTGACTTTGTCCACACCACACAGACAAAAAAGCATAACAACTGTCACCTTTATTTTCTAACAGCTTGCAAACAGCACCAGAGTAACTGTTTTCTAAACTGGCTGAAATATGAAATATATTCAACTTAACTATACTGGACATAGAACTATAGGATATAAAGAGATGCATTTAGATGAGGAATAATGTGGATGCTATTACTGCAGAGCTTTATCCAGGAACAGTTTCACCTCATTTTTTAGAGATACACTTAACTAGCCAGTCAAGGTCTAATGGGGATTACATTTAATTATTCTGTATTAGTATTAAAAAGTCAACACCTATTTACATAGGTCCAGGCTGAACCACACTGTTTTCCATGGCAGAAGACTATAATACCACAAATGCCCATGCATTTGAATACCTTCATTCACCTAAATACTCCTACTGACCTCAACACTGGCAAGACTGAAACCCAGTAAGACAATCAGAGATGAAACACTCTCTAATTACTATCTCTTGAGCTGATACACTACCAAAGAATAAGGGAGGGGAAAAAAAAGAACCCAAAACCAAGGAAGTCACAGAACAATTCCACTCCTACAAAGAGTTAAGATCACACTAATGCTTCTTTTCCATAAGGAAATCTTTCTAATGTAAAAAGCCACAGAAAACAAGTAAAAATGATTATTGTTCTCCCTTCAATTCATGGCAGTTTGGTTCTGCTATTGAATGAGGAGTGTGCAAGGTACTTAAAAGATACATCTGAAAAAAGAAAATCTGCAATTTAGTGCCCTGACTATAAACCATCTGAATTAATAACACAGCATACATTATACAGAGCAAACATTTAGTTGGATGAGGGAAAGAGAAAACTGCCTTTTAACAGAAAGTGTCTTTTAACAAACCATTACTTAAACTATATTCATAACAGCCATAAAAGTGAACTTTAAGGAAATACTGCAGAAGTGTTCAGTGTGAAACAGCTACAGACATCTAAATCTGTATTTATCTACCAGATCAGCTACATTACAGTCATCCTCATATTGGTGCAAACAGTGAGAAAAGCTGTCTGCAAAAAACTCCTGTTGGTAAAGGTATGCTGGTCAAATTATTATGAATGAAGACTACTAGAGCCTCTCCAGAAACACAACTTTGACAATTCTCCAGAGATTTGATAAAGAATCTCAAGTGCAACAGGCATCTTTAATCTCTGCACATGAAGTTGCCTAGATGCTTCCCAATTACACGGCAAGTTGAGACGATTCTGCTTCTAAATGCAAGATGTTAATGCATTTCCCACAGGAATAGGAATACGCTCGCTTGTTTTCATGACTCTGTGTCTTTTCTCCTGATACCAGACTATACAGGGGAGTCAGTGGAATCTAGTTACCAAGAGTCTGGGGGCAAGAAGGGGAGTGGCACTCCTTCTGAAATAGCTTAAAATTTCCCAGGCTAGAAACAAGTATATCTTAAAGAAACTTCCCATAAAAGCAGCCTTATTTTTACTTTAATTAAAAAAAACCCTGCTGGGTATTTCAGCTATGTCCTTTCATTGTCTGATGCAGAGTTCACTGGTCAGCTGTTAACCCTTTATCTCATGGAATCAATAATTCTGCAATTTCATAGCTTCTACAGAATTAACTAGCTTGGCACATTTGATAGAAAGCAAAGCATCAGTGCTTCTTGGTTCAGGCCCCTACCATGCCATTTGTAGCTGTGAAAACACTGACAATGCAAAAGTGCAGCTCCCCACTTCAAGTAGGGACATGACAAAGCCAGGATCATTCATGTTTGTATCTCTTCATGCACCCAGGTCAGACCTATATTTACTATCAATGATAATCAACTTTAAAGGCAGGACCTTAGAAAGGAGCTGGACTCTTTGCACCATACACTACTGAAAAATGACATTAAGTGTTATAAATGGTCAGCCAATTTTATCAATAAATAAAATTTATTGGACAACTGCCATAGAAAAAGTCCAAGAAAGCCACAAACAAAAGAAATCAGCTCCGAGTCTGGGGTTGGAACTGGATGAACCGAGATTCGGCCTCTATCACACCGAGTCTCCCTCCATTCAGGGAGCTTGTCTTTGCAGGGTCCGTTTTTATACAGTTTTTCAGCTGGACAGTGAGTTACTTCATCCCTTTTGTCCTTTCCTCTCTTCTTGAATATTTATGTAGTCTCTTTTCTTTGCTGCTGGTCCACTGAACAGCTTTCCAGGAAGGGATGGGTGCTTGATTAGATTTACAGGAACCGGGTGCTCTTGACTGAGGATGTTGCCCAGATGCATATCAGGTGTTGATCACGGCGTCGTTGTCAGGCCCATCTTCGGAGGAGACCCATCTTCGGAGGAGACCCATCTCCTTTCGGTGCCACCCTTCTTTCTATTGCAAACGGGTCTCTTCCCCTGTTACTGGCAAAGACAGCACAATTCCGGACACACTTTTCTTTATTTTTCTTGCAGCAGCTGAGGGGCAAAATCACCTCACGCCTTTACAGACAACCATCCAACAATAGCAGGGAAGTAAAAGCAGTCATTTCACTACCATACCTTGTATTTTAGTAGGTTCTCATACATTTCAAACTATGTAGGCCTTCTCATGAGAAGGTGATAGTTAATGTGGATCATATTGAAAAGAACAGGGCTTATGCCTTTATTAATACTCAGCTCTTTATTGAAAAGATCAGCTTTGGGGGGAGCGCTCAGCAGGAGCTGTCCACCAGGCCACGGCAACCCACAGTAGCCAGGGATAAGTGCAGCAGAACCAAGTTGCTAGTTTGCAAACCACGTGTCCTATATCCTTATCTTCACGGGCATACCGGGAGGCGCTTGCTTCTGGTCAGCTTCTCTCCCATCCCCACAGCAGGCTCGTTCTTTCTAGGTCATGGTGACTCTCCAAATCAAGCTCAGGGGTGCATCTCCTGCTTCTTCCGTCAGGACATCATCTGGTTCCCTCTCATTGTGATGAATTTCATCTTGGGGTGTTTGTTTCTGAAAACAATATGCTCCCAAGATGCCAAGGGTCCGTCTCATTACCCTAGGCCCTCCTCTGGTGTCAGCCCCCTCCTCGGACTGTGAAGGTACTTTCTGAAAAAAAGCTGTCCCCAGGCAACAGGTGAATCATTAGCAAGAGATTTAAGCTCAGCGGCTTCAAAGCGGCGGACCCCCACACAGACAATACAGTTGCTATGCAACAGAGTGCCTGCCCGACGGGGTGCCTGTCGCAGGGGAATTCCCATCCTGGCCCGCCCCGTCCTCCGGGGCAGATTCCACCCTCCCCCATAGCTACCCACAGCTGCAGCATCAAGATACCAGTCTATTTCCCCGGTCCAGGAAACACTAGGGCAGTCCCCCCACTCACTTTTTTATTCACCGAAGATCTGTTCCTAACAGTATCAGCTTGAAATCTCAAGTAAAGATCCTCAGTTACATCTTTTGGGGAAGGGGAGCTTTCAGTCAATGTTCTGCCTCCAAAACGCTGAGCTCGCTACCTCACAACTATCTGAGGCTAGCCTACAAGCCGAATGGACAGAGAAAATAATACTGCTCTGAAGTAAGCCAAAGTAATGGCTCACTTGAGCCAGTTAACAAACCAACACTTTTCCAAGTCTATTTGGACTGTAAGATTCTTACGGTTAGCTATCTTCCCTTTCAGTCCCTTGCTTTTCCAAATATAAAGGTGTCAAATTTAGTAAAAGAGACCGAAACTCTCTCTTGCTTTCAGTCAAAATATTAAATTTACTGAAATTCTGACCTTGAAGCTTGTTACATTCTGCTTTCAATTTCACAAAAATACAGTGAACCAAATTATACCCATATATCAAACCCACCAATTTTGGTCACACTGTTCCTTCCTTTTCACAGAATATGTGGAAATCAATAAGGGATGCTTAAAGTCTTGTCTTTTGTAATTTCAGACGCCAGGGAATTATTAACTTTATTGTGTTTTTTGCACAGTACATGCTTTCCTATTCAACATAAGTAGTTCCACTGCTCATTTAGAAGTACACGTCATGTACCAACACAGAGACACTTGCAGTTCCCACACTTCCTGAAACCCCAAGCAGAAAAAATGTAACAGGATTTTTCACGTTTGTGAAGGAAAAGACTAAATTACTATTGCTTGGAGGTTCTGCAAATGCCTATTTGAGTGGAGCAACTCTCTCTGCAAGTAATCAAACAGGCTGAACCCTCGGGCAAGTCATTAAGACAGTGGCTCTAGCATCTAGGTATTAACCTCTCTGCACAAAAAAAGGTCAGCTTCAGTTGCTTCATCTGAGAAGAATCTCAGTGGAATATGTATTACATGCTTGGATGTTACAGAAAATATAACAGTGGAGTGGCTGACAATCTTGGAAATTAAACAGCACATCTGGAGAGGCAGTTAAGAATTTCTCAGAGACGTGTATTTGGTGGAAAGAAACACATATTCAACAGTTAGAATCCTAACTGTTGCTAATTAAATGCAATGTACACTACAGTACTGAAGGTTTTTAACTTCATCCAATAATTTACTGTATGCATTTAGAAAGCATTCATTGTGTTTTGGGAGCCTTTCAAATGTATTTAGAATAATAAATTTTGAAAAATCATTCCTGCCTTATGCCCTAAAGAGAGCTGTAAATCATCTATGTCAGTCCTTGAGGAAATATTCTTGGCACATCGGTCCTTCCCAGCAAGCACTGGGTGAAGAAGGCTGGCACTTCACCACCATCAGGGGAGAATCTGGCCTGCAGGCAAGATGCATGACAAAAGTGGGAGTATATTGGTACATTCTTGTGTTCTGCAACTTCTAGCTCCCATAATAGCCTGCTAGTAACAGCCAGATGCAGCGTCTGAAGCTATGCCAGGTGTCACTTTATCTCCAGGCAACCATAGGCTGACACAATTAAGTGCACTTACCCTCTGCCCCCTCTGCACATGGATCAGAATCAAAAGGATGATTTACCAGACTACACTTTACCCTACCCTAAAGCCTGTACTATATTGCTTCTTTTGTGAGAAAATGGCTAGACCATTTGAGAGGTAACTTGGTACCATACATTCATTCAAACACCAAAATACAAATAACTCCTATCTGCTGAACAGAATTAATAATACAGCATCTTCAAAGCAGCAAAATCCTTATTATGACTTTCTGAAAGGCTTTCTTATACTAATTCATTTCATTCTCCCAAGTAGTACCAGGGGGAAAAAATGAAACTTCCCCAAGGACTAAAGCAATCAGTTGCATCAGTCTTTTAATGTATTTTAAAAGATCTTGTAGATGATGCGCTACTGATTTTAAGCAAGCTTTGCTGTCTTAGGAATTCAAATCAGCTGCAGAGGCATGTCCTCCATACTTCCAGACAACATGTAACATAAAATATGACGCTTAATAAAACACTTCTTAGGAGAGAATCACTATCAGGACATAAAGAGAACCCCTATTCTGTCTCTACATACAGCAGATCATTCAGTGGTAAAAAAAATTAAATCCAATAAAACAATTAGAACACAATTATTAACATGTCCACACTAACTGTACACAGCAAATTAGTAAAATTACGTTAGATAGACAATTCCATTCTTATCATGGCTTATCTCATAATGGAATTTCAGACATTCACATTGCTGAATATGACAATTTTCATCAAACTGTAAAATTAAATCGCAATCGTTTCAGAGACGGAAAAGAGGACCTATGAAACGTGCAAAATGGTATCTTCCTGAAGGAATACACAAGACAAAGAGCAAGACGGACTTAATTAGCATAGCGGGTTTGATAACTAAAATGCCTGGTGTTCACAAACAGTGCTTTGAGATTAGGTCTGCTAACAGGGAAAGAAGATAGGATTGGGTCTGTTTACAGGAAACAGGAGATGGGATCAAACTTCTCCAAACAAGTGTGTTTGTAAAATGCATGAGTTTGACTATAACATGTATAATCCAATCATTATAGTAAAAATTATTAACTAACTTGAAATGGTATATAAGCTTCTGGAAAATCTGAGTAAAATCAAATTCTGATCACCGAATCAGTCTTCCTGTCTCTCCATCAATCGTCAATAATTGGTGCCCCGTGTGAGGAGAAGAACCGGCTAGCTGTCGGCAATTGATGACGCCCCTGGAACTGAGTGTGACGGTGAGAGAACCGTGTTTGGGCCCGCAATCGCCTGTACGCTGCGACGAGACAGGTGAGCCAGGGGAACTAAAAGTATAAGACAGGGAATGTCCAGCAAGAGAGACGTAAATGAAACCATGCTAAGCCTCATGAGGAAGCATGGATCCCCCATCCTTAAAGACGACTTTAAATCAATCCTGAGATGGGTAGCACGCACTTACCCCAATACCACCCCTTCCTCTATCTTTACACTCCGCTACTGGGACAAGGTCGGCGTCAATCTCTACGACCTGGCCACGCTGCCTGGCCACAAGCCAGAGCTGCGCTTGCTTCCTGCATGGAGGGCGGTGATGGACGTGATAAAAAGAGGGGGGGAGCGAGGAAGCCTGCGAGGCTACCGCGGAGATGGCCTTGGCAGCCGTCCCAAACCGAAACCTGCCCAGGTCCTGCTCCCCATCCCCCGGTCGCACCCCCTCCCCGACGAACGCCAGGGACACTGCCAGGTCGCCACCTACAGCCCCACCGCGATCCCACCAGCGATCCCTTAGCCACCGGATGCTGATCGCTTATGCAGACACTGACTCCAGTAGTGACGGGGAGCCTTTTGACCTGGGCCCCGAAAGGGATGCGGAACTTTTTCCTTCAGACATGCATAATAATTGGTTGGGGATAAAAAAGAAAGCCCTCAAGGACAGAGACTTTGATACTGCAGCAGAAATTTTTGTAGCCCCCGTGCGACTTGGCCCGAGGGGAGGAAATCCACACTGGGAGCCCCTAGACCACTCAGAAATTAAGGAACTGCGCTGTACTGCGACAGAATACGGTCTGGGGTCCCCTTACTTCAGTAATTTGTTAAGAACAACTTTTACTACTCACCTCATGACTCCTCATGACGTTAAATCCTTGGCAAATCTTTTGCTCACCCCAACGCAATATGC